>CAJQZM010041213.1:57418-91526 GCA_907164665.1 Colias nastes | reverse complement strand
AAGCGGTGAGTTTGTGTGTATCAGGTAACTGTTGGCTGATATGCCTGAACCAGTGTGTAGCAGCAAATATTGCTGAAGGGAAGCATTCCTTTATTTTTAAAAGGAAATAGAACTTCAAAGATTTTTGATAAATGCACTTACTGTGCCCGGCGATAGAACTATTATCTTCAAATCGATAAACGTAATGTTAAAGATTGATAATTTCTCGTAAAATTATTAAATGATAGTATCATAAATTCGAACATGTCTAACGTTTTCAGTCTAAAAGCTGTAATCGCTCCTTGAGCGAAGAAATAATGTTCAAGCGTCGTGGCAATTCTTCAATTCTTTAAAATTTAATTCATTCATGTTATACACTTTATGTACTTGTGATCAAAATTTGAATTGAATGAAACTGTTTGTTTACAGGGCCAGGGAAAGCAGAGGTGATAAATGATAGGCATTTTTTAAAAATCACTTTTATTAAGTGTCTTAACTAACATTTAAAACCTGTTAAATAAATTAATTATGCCTCCAGATTTGTGTTTTATTACTATGTACAAATATACAGTATGGATACAAAATGAGTTTTTTTTTTTACCAATTGGTGGGTTTATAACATTGATAATAATAATTATCATTAGAACATTGTTACACTGTTAATTTTACACTCAAAATATGGATATTAAGTATTTTAATAACAAATTGAAAATTATAAGAACATTTTAATTTCTTTATTAAGAAAAATTTTATTTGTTGCTATATGTAAAATGTGTATGTTCGCAAAAATATAATTACATAATTATTGATCGTGTAGAGTATTTGTGAATTTGTTGAATAACAAAATTATAATGCAGACGGATTATGATCGACGACCATAGACAAGGAATGGTCAATAATCGAATTTCTGGCACTAGAAAAAAATTCAAAACAAAAAGACGTGTGGCACTCGGGGACTGCCGCGGTAAAGCTATTGCATGCTATGCCTTCAAGCCACACCTCCGAGCCCGTCGGAGTGGGGAGCGTGAGGTTTTTCGTTACGCAATTTCTGGATTCGGTCCCCGCGCTCAAGGCCCTCGATAGAAGCTATGCAATAGCTTAATAAAATTATTTACGTTGTCTGTGGTATGGCACTCTGTCACTAATGAATTGAAGATTGAAGATAGAAGAATGAAGATAATAGTTGTGTATACGTACTTAAATGTTTTAAATTATATTTTAAAACATAGAAGTGTCCTACATTTTCAGAGCGATTTTTATACTTCTTCTAACTATTCTATTCCATAGTCTATGGTCATAGATAATAAAATACTCAAAAATAAAGATGCCCATTCTTGAAAAGGGTATCTCTACAATTTTTTTTAAATAAGGCATAAACTAAGTCATTATAAATAAATACCTACTGTATTAAATTAAATTAGAAATGGCGAATCTAATTATAATATTATTTATTCATAAAACAATATTTACAGTTATATTACAATTAACAATAACTTAACATTATTAAGGTGGAACCATGTTGTTATTATTGTGATGTCTAGTTTTTAAATGCTCGGTATAAGACTTGTGGCCAGTTGTATATTACTTACTTCTGGATAAGAAAAGCTAATTTCTTTCAGGTAAAATGACAAAAATTTTGTACCAAAATATTGGATACCAGGGAATTGATTAAAAATTAGTGAAATTTCTAAACAGTGTCTTAATTTTCGTAGTTTTTAGGATATTTAATAATATTTTCATTCGTCCAAAAATTCGTTTTGTATTTCGTAAACTCTAAAAATCATTTTCAATAGAATTTTTACTTGACCCCTATACAACCGTAAATGATTCAAAAGCTCTTCCTTAAGAAGTGTTTGAATGATCAATATAAACAGACCCTTGATTCCGACAGCATGACATACGTTTAGTCTAAGATTTAATTGTAAAACATTAAATCCTGGACTCGTACTATGCGATCCAACTAAGAATTGGTACGATTAAGCGCCATTTTATGACGTTAATTTATTGATATTCTAAGTTAAGCAATAACATTTGTATTAAATTTTGATGTAAAAGTCAGACAGTAAATCTATTTTTTAATGATATTTGACCCATAAAGGTCATTGACGTTCCTATTCTCAGTTGGATCGCATAGTATTTGTTCCTACTACATATACATGTCTAATTAGGGTTTCTGAATTGAGTATTTCCTTAGTATTTCACATTACGACGTTTCAAACCATGCTTTAATGCTGCTTAAATTGTTTCTCGTATGTGACTTAGGCTTTCTCAAACCATAAGACAATTCTCAATTCAGAAACTGGCATTTAGGGTGCTTTTCCACCAGAGGTGTGCGAGGATATGTAGCGTAAATAGTAGAACCAATAATAACGCTTCATTTACCTCTGCTGAGCGAGGTAAATGGAGCGATATGTGTGTACCTTTTTCTAGGAATAAATGTTTTTTCTTCTTCTTCTTTCGATATTATTATAGCTCTTTACAAACAAATCCCTCGCACAACACTGGTGGAAACGCATCCTTAGTCCTGGGTTTATACAAGTGTGCTAAGTTCGTGAGTATCGTGGCTAAGGTCTATGGTAGCAGCTGGAACGCCTGGTGTAGCCGCTCCCTCACCAGGCGGCGTGCTTGTTGGTGGTCTGGAATAGGAAAGGAAAACATTAGAAATACAAAACATATTATATGTAATAATTTAAATAAATATAGAGGTACATGGATGTTTAAAGTTGGCATTTGATTGTTGGGATATTTAGGATATCATTTTGTGTTTAACCGTATTGAAACTTTTTTATTACATTAGTCAGCAAAGGAGTTGGCGAGTCGCTGATGGTACACGCTACCAACATTCATGAACATTTGCAATTGTGAGAGGCGAAAGAGCAAAAGCATATAATAGGTTGGTATATTGTGAAAACTGAAAATAGTTCCTATACAAAGATGGAATTAAAGGCAAAGCTATAAATTGATAATGCTAAAAACTTTTTTACTAATTTATAAATATATTATATATTAAAATTAAATAATCACCTGATAATATAGGGGCCTCCCTGCTGCAACAGTGTAATCGGATGCGTGTACGGCGCAGTCATGCTATGGAAGCTTACATTGCCGGCTCCCGTGTTATTCAAATGCCCATTCATGAGCACACCGTTCGATGTATTCATTGTAACTTCTTGCGCTCGAAATGCCTTCACCAAGTTTGTCTTTTCCTTCTGCCATACAAACACGTTGTGGACCATCGCACAACCGCAGAAGATTATCCCGACTCCAATAAACACAGATGTCACTATTGCTGGCGTTGAGTGGAATTGGATGAACGTGTATAGGATTATACCTGTAATGGATAGAAACATATTGTTTTTAATATCGTACTGAGTTAAATCAATGGTAATATGCTATATGTAATAGTTTCAATGTAAGTTGTACCTAGGTATACTTTAACGGTATCTACTTGTATCTTTGGCAGGTTTAAAGAGAATATTCACAGAGTCTATAAGCTACTACATAATTTATTATTTAGTGAAAATAAAAAATTAACGTGTGGTATTAGAGTCGATACAACGCCACCTAGTTCCAAACTAAGCAAACAGGATATGGAAATGGAAAAATTGATGAAAACACTTTTTTATGTAAATCTATAGGTATCTTACGGTACATTTTCAAAGGACACTTAAAAATATGATTCTTTACACAATATTTTCAATTCGTAGTGATCGAACCCACACCAACAAAGCTGTCATAAAATAATATCTGATACCTAGGTACTACTATATTCATCGTGTGAATATTTTTCATAATCAACTCTTGTAAGAGTTGACACAAACCAGATTGAACGGTTTTTGCTCTGATAATTCGATACATCATAGTTAACCACAAAAAATAAATAAAACATCCACCAACCTGTTAAAAACACGGGTATTGATATAAAAAAGCCTCCAACGGCGCATATTCTTGTAATGGCCGATTTCTGCAGGTACTTGTTTGTTCTGAAAACAGATTTATACTCATTATTCACTTATCATGTATGGCCAAGTTTTAATTATTTATTCGTAATTTGTAGGATTCATGTAGGTTTGCTAAACACGACCTGATTCGAACCCGCGTCTTTCGACACTTAGACACCCACCTAGTGATCGAATTTTTTATACCTATTCTTTAAAAACTTATAGGTATTTCACATAAAAAAGCATTTAAATGCTATAAAACTAAAATATCAAAATAACCTGATTACTAACTTAACTAATAACTTGAAACATAAAATATACTTGGCTGCTGTACACGGGTAAACTGTAGACTTTGATTATTTATAAATAATCAAAGACTGTAGAGTAGAGAGGTAGAGCATAGTCGTTACTCTACTAACCAGTACATCGGTCAAGTAGTTGGTAGAGTATAGTGCACGCCAGGGTGGGAGAAAGATAGTGGTAGAGTAAATTGCCCGCGTTGCTAGCTACTCTACTCTACCAAATTTTAGTACTCTGCTCTACCAATGGTATCTACATTAGTATAGTAAGTAGGGTAGTTAGTACTCTACCAATCTAGTCTACCGTTTACCCCTGTAAAGCAGCCAAAACTGCTTAAATAGTAGATAGGTAACTAGTATTTATTATTATAAGCGACTACACACGAATGATCTTATTTTAATCCTATTATATCCATAGAAATGGAACGGAAATAAAGTAATTGTTTTTTTTTTCACTTAACTACGTTAATTTTATCGTTTTCGTAATTATATGAAAATAAACTCTTTTAAATTCGTTAAAGTACGTATCAAATATGTGAGATAAGACCAATGACTCGATACATTTACAAGCGTATGCAAGTTGAAACATGTACCTACAAACTGAAAAACCTCTAAGCTCACCAGATTCAAACGCTTTCTTTAACCGACATGTGCATAACGACAAAAAGTTATCTCCTCTCAATATGTAGAGCTTTTTATTTTCAATGAAATTTTCCGTCAGAATCAATTTAACAATTTTGTTTAAAATTCGCGTAAACGAAAGTGGGTCAAATATTACAGAGAATTACAGATTAGGTAATATCCCATGTACATCACACATGGGTTTTGCAACTTTAACGACCATTTACAAATTATCGCTGCGTAAACCTTTCCAAACTCGCATGCAAAATCAATTCCCACCTACGCAATCTACACTTCCCACGATAAATCAATGCAAAAACGATGAAAAACCAGTTGAATATTACACAAAAACTCCCCAACCCTAAGCATAACACGGACAAATTAAATCACTTCTTGTTCCGCCAAGTTCCTACGTGGGTACACACAATCAATATAATCGGGTTATACTTGTTCTCAAGTCAGTGACATTTCATGTATGATACATAATAACTGTCATTATGGCAAACCCGTGGTGTTTTGTAGCATTACCTTTTATGTCTGAAGTCCGAGTAATTATGATTAAATATTTTTTGTGGGCTACTAGCGCCGGCTACAACCTACGCCTGAATAAATTGATTTTTGCTTCCTCAAAAGAGCACTTATGTTTACATAAATAGTATTGGTTTATGAGATTGGACAGTAAAACTTGTATACGTAGTATATTATTATTAGTCTGTGGTAAAACAATGCATATTATGTATTTTATTGTGCTTTTTAGTCGGTGTAAATAAATAGTTGTCAAAGTAGAATTTATGACAAAAATAAGCTTTTAAACGAAACTGAACATAATGTCAACGTTTATTCTTGATTCGTATTAACGTAAATAAAGTACCTACCTATAACACTAAATAATTCATTTGCACATAAACAAAGTTTTACATTGTATTGCTTATCACTTTAATCTAGTGCTTATCTAAGCCCTTAAGAAACGTTATAAGACCCTCTTATAAGCCCTAGACCGTGACATGCGGTATAACCGTTACGACATCTGTTTATATGTACGTACTTGCTAGCTTTCCGCCCGCGGTTTCGTCCGCGTAGTCCTACTTCCTACTAGTCCTACTAATATTATAAATGCGAAAATTTTGTGAGGATGGATGTGTGTGTATGTTTGTTACTCTTTCACGCGAATACTACTGAACCGATTACAATAAAATTTAGCACACATATAGAGGGTAACTTGGATTAACACATTGAATAGGTTTTATCCGGAAATCCCACGGGAACGGACACTATGCGGGTTTTTCGTACCCGTAAAATTTCCGGGATAAAACCTATCATATGTTCCTCTTCAGGTTTCAAATTACCTATCTCTGTATTAACTTTTGTCCAAATCAGTTTAGTGGTTTAGCCGTAAAGAAGAGACGAACAAAGTTACTTTCGTATTTATAATATAAGTTAGGATATTAGTCGGGAAGTAGAGATTCAATAAAAGATGAAAAGCTTTCGAGGAAGCTCTTTATATTATGAATTTAGATAATATTATGTTCGTATAAATGAAGACTTCTTAGAAGTAGGTACATTGACTGACCTATTTTATGACCTAGCTTAAGAGAGTTTTGAGTAGGTAGATCATTTCTAGGTAAAAGCTAGGATAGGTAATGTTATTAGGTAGATAGTATTATTGTTTTTGATTAAATACAACTTTTCTTTCTTTTCTTTAAATATCCAAGCTTTAAGTATAATACAATTAATTTAAGTAATTTTATCGTTAGTTTCAGTCTAACTAAATGCAATACATACCGTATTGCGGTTCATACATACCGTATACGGTATGTATTGCATTTAGTTAATTAATTGTATTATACTTATTTGGGCACTAAATAAAACATAAGATTCAGGTAGTTAAGTATCATAACATTTTTCTTTCTATTTTTTACTCTCTGAATAAAGATCAATCAAGCAATCACTCGCCCTACGTCTTACCTTTCTCATATTTCCATGAAAATATAAAATCTAATTTCCGATGTCCTTAAAATGAATTTGTTGATCCGTATCAGTGACTCACTCGGTAACCAGATGGTGTTGGTTTTCCTTTCATTAACATATTAATGACGGCAAAATATTCATAAATTTAAAGTTATTTTGAAGATCAAATCAGACTAAAATAAGTAAGAGATATTAACTACACTTAGATCAGAATGAAATGCGGTTTATAAACATTTGAAAATAAAAAAAAAAACATTACCTACTTGAGGTGGAACCTGCGCTTAAGGCTTACCTAGGCTGTTTTCACGACAAAAAAAAACTGAAAAGATTTGTGTAAGTATATTTTTTAATTAAGTAGTTACGGTAACTTTAATAAATTAAATATCTGTGAATACGTGTACAAATAAGTCTGACTGGTAAAGTGATAGGTAGTTAGAAATATTCTTCACTCTACCACAGAATAAAAATGATAACTCTACATGACTACTATTACTATAAGATAATATAATTCACCGGACGAGCGGTTATCACCATTAAAAATGTTATATTTCTAATGGAAACACCTCCGTAATAGCTGTATTGAAACTGGTTCCAGTAGCTCTTGAGATAAAGGCCTACACATTTACATATAACATTAGAGGCATTTAATAAACCAATTTGTGAGATTTATTTTAAAAACTATTAAATGTCAAGGTAAATTGAATATTAATAAGTATTTCATACTTGATTAAAATAATAATAACACCTTATAAGGAAATATACTACGCCTCATAGTTACGATAGTTTATTACAGGATTTATTATTTCTGAAAAATCATCTTGTTGATCCTTTCGATTACAGGTCGCTGGATTTCAATATGTCTTACAAATGGTTACATAATATCACAATATGATGACCAGTTGTTAATCCTATCCTACTACTATTAATAAGTAGGTAATATTATAAATTTTAAGTTTGTGAGTATGGATGTATGTTTGTAACACTTTCACGTAAAAATCACTGAACGGATTTCGATGATATGCATGGCTATAGCATGGCTATAGCTAATGTATCAGGATAAAACATGAGCTTTAGAAATACTTATTTTGCATGGCACATGGCACATGGCAGTCAACTACCTACATATTATATTATTTTCCAAGAGGGTTGTAAGTATGTACCAATGACCTTGATACATAATATTAAGATACAATGTCTTTAATAAACATATATATTCTGATTATAACACAACTGCATGTGAAATAGATTAAGGAGAACAATAGATTATTTATAATCTATGTAAATTAAAACTGCATATGATAATTGAACTGTAAAGGTATGGAGATGACTATAAATTTATTTTTAACTATGTTTTTATTTTTAATTTATAAATACTTTACGTTACGTTAAAACATATTTGCCGTGTATTAATTTGAATTTTGCTCGCTGGATCTATTTTCCTCTAATTAATGATACTAATCCCGTCACCTGGATTTTGAACGTTATAATCCTGGACATTATAATGGCAATATTAAAACAAGGAGAAAAAAGGTATAAATAAATATTGGTAGTGAAAAAAAACACTTTAAAATGTATATTAAAAAAAATTATTAACTCAATTGTTGTATCTCTAATACTCGTCACTCCTTGATAAGTGTACACAGTTTAAATTAAATATGTTCGTTTAAAATGGGTCAAAACTCAAAATCAAAAAAAGGTCTGAATCTTTTACGTAGTATACAAACATACAGGTGGAGCTAATATAGGTATATTAACTAATTGCAATTCTCTACTTTTCCTGGCCATCTCAGACTTCTGGTTCAACAAATAGGCAATTGGCAAGACGAGATAGGCAAAAGTTAAATGTATCAGGGAGGCTGCGATTATGCGGGAGAGACGTCCTCAATCTATCTATCTATTAAACTTCATAATATTCTATGTTATTCTCTTTCCTTTATTACTTATTAAATTTCTCTTATGCTCTTCTCCTAAAGCTTCCCATAGAGCGTACATAATCTCATTTTATATTCCTTTTACAAATCACTAGTTAATTTGTTACTTGGCTTGTAAGATATAGAGTTATTTCAAGAGCGTCTAAACTCTAAAGTATCAATAACTACTCATAATATTTATAAGTACATAAACATTAAATACTTGTTAGCTGTTATCTTATCGTTAAAAAAAAGTAAAATTTTTATTACAATATCTTCCGTAAGTAGGTACACCTAAATATAGCATGACTTGTCTAAGGCGTTAAATAGCACAATTGCTATTTAAAAATACCACCGAGTCCATGCTCTATATAAATTAACTAGCGACCCGCCCCGGCTTCGCACGGGTGCAATGGCGGCCGGCCGGTACCGCCGGAAACGCTACGTCCCGCAATTTTTAAATCTGTAATATCTTCGAAAATATTCACTTAAATCATACGGTGTAAAGGGCCATATAGATCTATATTAAATGAACAATGTATTCAAGGTATTTAATTGGTTAAGGATTAATGCTGTATTGGTTAAAATCGCTTCGAAAATTAGCCATTATTTGTCGTAAAAAGTAAATGACAAAAAAAAGTTATTGTGGGTTATCCATAAGAGATAGACATATACCATCGCGGACTTTTCTGTAGACCTTTTCAATGTGTACAATACTTAGTACATTATTTTGATAAAACTCGTAGGGTTCAGCCTGCGTTTGCAATATAAGCGGAAAAAATGTAATTATTTACGACATCACATTAGAAACCTCAAAAATAACAGTACTTCTCCACTATTTAATGGATGTTATTATACATATAAACCTTCCTCTTGAATCACTCTATCTATTAAAAAAAACCGCATCAAAATCCGTTGCGTAGTTTCAAAGATTTAAGCGTACAAAGGGACATAGGGACAGGGAAAGCGACTTTGTTTTATACTATGTAGTGATAACTAAAATAACTGGACTACTCCACTACATTTCCTGTTTCTAGCTGCTTAGATATCCTAAGATCTTTTCTAATCTATTACTCTGATAGTGATGTTTAAATATCCTTAATCATTGTTATTATCGGTAAATAAAATGAAAATTTAAATGTTCATGACTCAAGATTGTGTTATCAGTTCTGCTTTGGTGCACTCGACGGTCGGCCATATTTGTAATTCACTTCTGTCAGCTGACGACCGGTTCTACTCTAAGTATCTACAAGAAATTCCAAGTAACAGGTACGTACGTTTTATACTAAAGTAATCGCGAACATTCCTCGTCGGTTTCGACTCGTGGGATTTTATTTTGGTGCGTGTGTGATCTGTGGTGAAATGGCGGGAAGCGTTTGCCGCGTCACGCCGCCATTGTTGACTTTCGTTCAGAAATAATGTATTATTTCAAGCATCATTAATAATAAGAGTTAGGTACAATAATTAACATCGAAATTAAATTTAATGACTATTAAAAACAAGATAAAAATAATAATGATGATTTTGTGATATCAAGAGCATATTTTAGAACTTTAATTTTATTTTAAAACAAATTATGGTACTTTTTCTCACATTTTTTCAATTATAAACTTTGGATAGATGTGACACAATAAAGGTAATCAAAACCTCTTACGACAACAATCTGCTTTAGTGTTTGTTTTATCAATGTGTTATAAAATGTCAAAGATCGTCAATTGTTGGTAACTTACTACTGTGAAATTTCACGCGTGTATGGCAAGATTTTACGAAATATCACAATTGACCTCTGAAACGTTTACATAAATTGGAAATATTATGTTATCTAATAGGTATATTATGATAAAAAAATAAACGAAAGACGATGTTATAGTAGGTACATAATAGGTATTGTAAAACAGTTTTCTACAGAAGTCTTTTACTACATTATTCTTGATGAATTTACCAAAATAGCTCTACCAGTTTCTAATAGATACTAAACTATGCAAGTGTATTTAAATCGGGCAATAAAAAATAACCTGCCCACCCATTGTACAAAATTGCAAAAGGCCGCTCCTATTATCAAACATCGCATTCTTTCAAGGTTTAAGCATTATATTTATACGAAATTAAATCCTTTTCCAACTGCCTAAGTTATAAAATGCAAAATCAAGAATAACTATGAATGTATACCGCGCATCTACCTGCAACATCCAAGGCCGAAGGAATTGCCATAATCATCTTATAATGGCTACTTAAAATTATAATTTGAGTCGTAAAAGTATTAACGAACGGATAAGCTTCTATTATCTTAAGCTCTCATCCTAATCACCTATTGGAGTACTTGAATATTTCTCATCATTCTAACTACAATAATGTAGGTCATAAAAATGAGAGGAAACATAAAATTGGATCATAAATTAAAAAAGGGATACGAAATTGCGTTTTATATTTTCATAGAGTAATTTTATAATTAATGTTCTGTTTATGGTCACCTGTATGTTAATCATTATAGTTACATAATATTATATTATCTGTGGTCACACTATGAGACGAAACAAAAAAGTAATCAACTTTCGTATTAAACTAATTAGCAAAACACGTTCCGGTGATGAATAAATCTTTGAATCAATATAATTACCTAAGTATAGACTACTATTCATTTACTATCATTATTTTATTATAAATTTTTAACATTTATGAAGATTATTTTTATGGAATTTTGTAACCAAACGAATGTTCGTTGACGCTTCCAAGGATTTTGATTTCTATGTTTTGAATTCTAAACAAACTGTTTACTTTGTACCTTGTCATTTTTATATAATAAAACCAGAAATAACTGAAATATATGAAATAAGTATTAAAAAAGTACATTTCATATCAGTATTTATTTAATGAGCATACATGCAAACAAATTTGTTGTATTTGCTTAAATATTTCACGATGATAAAGAGATTTTATCAGACATTTTCACACGGTCATAGAATGAAATTTATTTTTATTAATATGCAGAGGGTCTTCTAGTAACAACAAGCACCTATAAAAGTGTTCCCTCTACAAATCGGGTTTCGTGAAAAAGATTCAATACATATGACCTGTACCCTCATTGTAGGCCCGTATCCCAGTAGTGGGAAGGTATATGGGCTGATGATGATGACATTATAATATGTAAAATGTTCTTCTAACCTAACACACTGCAGTATTGTCAAATTGTGGATGGGTCCTAAGACCAAGAGATCGTTTAATTTCTTGAGTGACTCAAATGAATCGTTAATACAAAATCGAGTGTGAAATCTCATCTTTTGTGAACATCTTTTGGTACATAATATACAGATTATATGGTAGCGCTTATAACGTTCATCATTATAATATTATTATCTCGCATGAAATTATTATATAAAATATCATTGCACGTAATAATTGTGGTTAACTTAACAAACGAACCACGGGAATTTCATGCAGTGCATTCATTAATTTGTACAGAATACTATGCAATACTAGATTTCCGCCCGCGGCTTCGCCCGCGTTTTCAAAGGAAAACCCGCATAGTTCCCGTTCCCGTGGGATTTCCGGGATAAAACCTATCCTATGTGTTAATCCAAGTTACCCTCTATATGTGTGCTAAATTTCATTGTAATCGGTTCAGTAGTTTTTACGTGAAAGAGTAACAAACATCCATACATCCATACATCCATACATCCATACATCCATACATCCATACTTACAAACTTTCGCCTTTATAATAGTATTAATATTATGCAATATTATGATGTTTTAATTTAAATCCTTTATCAGTCCTTCTAACCAGGTCATAGGCCTCCCATGGTGTTATAGGCCAAAATCCAACATATAACATAATATTAGGTACCTATGCCTAATGTAAGTGTAGTATCTTCTTATATATAAAATTCCCGTGTCACAATGTTAGTTACCATACTCCTCCAAAACGGCTGGACCGATTCTCATGAAATTTTCTGTGTATATCGGGTAAGTCTGAGAATCAGCCAACATCTATTTTTCATAATAATTATGCACCACGGGCGAAGCCGGGGCGGACCGCTAGTAATTTATGAAAAAGTTAAAATCTTACCTGCGACTCTCTATATGCAAAGAATTGCCATTATGTAAGTAATAATTATAGAAGCTGTTCAGAAGATCCATAAACAAGAAACACATTCAAACATTATAATTAAAATGACCAACAGATCTCAAGTATTCATTCTATAATTCCAACGTAAAAATAAACTAAACAACGTATGGCATAATTCGCATTCCACACAAGTCAGCAAATGCATGCTGATTTAGCTCGATCTTAATCCCCTTACGTTTTAAATGGTTTAGCGATATTCCTTGCGTTGTTTATGGCTTCTTTAGTAAAAGAATACAAATGCAAAAATATAGAGATATGTGGTATGAATAATATGCTTTATTGTAGAGCCGTGAACAAGATTATGCAGTATTAGTCTAAGTATTATCTTTCTAGTTCTATTAGCAATCTTTTTTTACAAAATAGTAAGTAATTTATAAACTAAACACAAGGTATGGCATTTTGCTAATTTCTACAGAAATCATTAAGCTCCATCATTTCTAGCCAACGTTTCCAAACAATGGAGGTTTCAATTCGTGGTTTTGGTTTTTGCTATTCAATTTTAAAAATAATTTAAAAAAGCTTATTTGAAACAGTGACAATTTAAAGCCCCAAGTGAAGTTCACACCAATAAAAAAGCTTTAAGTCAATTCTAATTAATTTTTTAAAGCATCCTTTTCAATATCAATTTTACTGAATATATCCTGAAAACAATAATAAAGTAGTAACTCAACAGGTCTAGGGCCAATTAGTAACTATATAATATATCGTTTCTCACATTAAGGCGACATCACTACTAAATATATTCGATAAAAACAACCCGCACCTTGATCAATCCAACACAATACTAATAAAAGCCGTATACTTAAATATGGGTCATTAAGGGGAAGCTCCCTAAATTTTATGTGTTTTTGCATTAATATTCTGAAACAGGCACACATACAATCAAAATGGAACTTGAGTATATGATTTATTGGGTCTTTTTCTTTCGATGTACAAGACAGTTACGTAATTGTAACATTTTCGCTCGATTCATTTTATAATCAAAAATTATGCCTTTTTTTAAGGATTATTACATTTTTTTAAAGATTTACTTGGACTTTATGTCTAAAATAAATGTTAACAGTAAGAAAATAGAGTTTACTATCGAATCACAAGATATTTTTTCTCTAGATCAATTATAACTTTAGTTATAAACGAAATAAGAATTGAGACTTACTTTTCGAGCTCGAACGCGATCAAAGAGCGCACGCGATATTCAACTTTATTACGGCTGTATTAGCGTCTAGTACCGTAACCGGTCTCTCAGTGCCAGAAATGAGAAAGGGAGCCTCCTCTTAAATTATTTTCAGATGGTCAACGTTTCATGAAAATGTACATGATAGTTTTTGCGTGACTATCGCTTTTTGTCGGCGTTTGACATTACAAATGAATTACGCTATAGGATTATAAAAATGAAATTTTACTATTTCACATATAAAATTAATAAAAATGTTGTCTTCTAGTTACATAAGTATATATTTTCAATTTAAAATCATTAGAAGTAGGTATATCATCTGCTGCATCTGCACCTAATTAATGACTTGCTCTCTAAGTAACTTGACACACAGGAATTCCGGCGCGAAGCCTTTTATATAGTCTGTAGTCTACAAACCCGTTCGTATTTCCGTGCCTTAGTAAAGCCACAGATAATGTAAAGCGATACATTTCTGAACTGTTAAATGAATCTGAAACAGCTAATTAGATCTAATTTAAAAACTGGATAGTCCCGTTAAATATATTTAAATGACTATTATATTGCATTAGCTGTTTTGTAATCGATATTGATATTTGCATTGATAATTTATTGTGGTTTTCTTAGTTATATTTGTAGCATTAATTATGTTTTGTATTAAAAATATTAATTTTAAAATTATTTAGGATTCTTCCACATTGCAGTATATTTATGACCATCTTCAATCTTCAATTTTGTGTCTTATTTTACCGTGAATGAACCTCAAACATAACGGTCAATTACAACTCAATATTTCGTGGATATTTTTTATGGAAACCCATGAATATTCGTAAACTAGAACCGGCCAGTGTCAACTACGCGAGGTCACAGCACAAAACTAGCTAGCCCACGCCTTTCTCGATAATGTTTGAGCATATTCAATTTACAGCTTCTTCTTTATACATAGGTAGTAAATTGTGATTTATTATGTCATCACTTTTTATTTTTTCTCTGTGACGATATCCTACATTATCTGTAGAAATAATACTTTTTTTTGAACTATTCCAAAAATAGAATTAACTATTACTATTAGAACTTGGATTTGTTTTACCTGTTAAAGGTAGTACATATTTCAACAGACTAACACGTTTTCATGATTGATTGTATGAATATTGATGCTGAAAGAACGCTGTTTTTCAAACTGTAAACTACGGCTGCAAAAATGGAAAACGTGTTAATCCAAATCAATTCGATAGCACGTGCCGACGACAGATGGACATCGGCGGGAAAAAAAATGATGCGTTTAAAAACGTGTCTATATTAGGTAAAAACTTTTAATAATATAAAACTTTAAAATATAACACCTTTTTGTAAAATACCGTTTTCCACTTTTTATTTTGTCTTGTTGTTAATATAGTTAAAAATGACAATGTATAGGTAGCTTTAATTTTTAAATCGTTAACCATTTACCTTTTTATCTTGTTTTGGTGTTAATCTATACTTATAATAAATCTGTAGAGAGGCCAATTCTGTACATGAAATATATTTAAAAAAAAACTATGAAGGGGTGATAAGGGATCGCTACTGATGCCAAAAATGCAATCAGTAAAATTTTTGTCTGTCTGTCTGTCTGTCTGTCTGTCTGTCTGTATATTCGTTATAGAAACAAAAACTACACGACGGATTTTAACGAAATTTGGCACAATTATTCTTCATACTCCTGGGCAGGTTATAGTATACTTTTTATTACGCTACGATCAATATGAGCAGAGCAGTGAAGGTAAATATTGGGAAAACGGGAGAAGTTACTTCATTTTTTAAGCTGCCGTCGCGTGTGCAGCCTTAATGGTTAAAGCTACATAGAAATCATGTACGACACAAATGTTCTTAAATTATTATTATTATATAAAAATAAATTCCTAGACAGCATATTATGTCAATCACAATACAAACACGTGAAACTTCAATAGCTTAGCAATTCGGAGCTTTCTGATTATATTTGTCTACTCTTACGTTTACAACACTCTCACTCATCCCTAATTAAAAAAAGTTAACATTATTACCTATTCAATAAAAAAAGAATCATGTAAATCGGTGTAGAAACACCAAAGTTATACATGAAATACGCTTCGCGTGAATACAGAATCATGCCATAAGGATTATTTTTGTGTATCAATTGCCGCGTTCGACGCGCTTCGCGGCGAGAGCTATAAAAAGGCGGCGGGTCCGCACCCGTTTCGCGTTGTCACGGCATCACGTGTGAACCGCTGAACCGATTTCGATAATTCTTTTTTATTCTTTTTTTTTCTTTCTTTCCTTGAAGTACGAGGATGGTTCTTATGTAGAGAAAACGTAAATATGTACCACGGGCGAAGCCGGGCCGGACCGCTAGTTATAAATAACATTCTATGAACTAAGAAATATAATAGAAACATGATAACTAAGCAATAGTACCCCATCCGCGTTCTGCCCTGCTTCGTGCCAGTAATACTATCCTTTGACACTATTCCTGACCGTGACTGTGACTACTCTCTCAAACATTTATTTAAGGGGATCTTCAAGAGAAAATAAGTTTATTCACTTAAAAACACTTAGTACTTCTGTAGAAAAAGTTCAATGCAGGTGTCCACGTTCTAAAATCAGATACATATATGGAAAATTGATGGAAGTACATATTTACATTATTTCAAATGTCGTCGATTTAGCTACGCTATACATTAATGTTTAGCGACACATGCATACCTTAAATTTGAATCAGATTAAAAACCCTTCCACATCCGATCTAACGTTCTGAAACAGGTTTCCAAAGATAACATAAGATCCTTGTACAAGGTCAGAAGGCCGATTATTTCCGGTTCATCTTGGGCAGTTTGAGAATTTGAAGAATGTTGAAACACGTAATTGTTATGTGAATTTGCTAACAAAATTCATATTATAGTTGGAACATTTTACATATCTCAGAGGTTATTATATTTAGAGTTTTTATTTATATTATTTATCTATTTGCGTAGATGTGCTCTATAACTTCAATGAAGACTCTAGCAAATCCTGAATTAAGTTTTGTCAATAAATTTTAAATAGAAGATTTTTTTGCTTACGCATAACCATGTTAAAAAATCGTATTATTGTATACTTGAATATCAGCATTTATTTTCATATAAAGTGGAGCATAATACATGTGTAATAATAAAAATATAAAGTAGAAAGGCGGATTTTTACTGAAAAGAGAAATCAGTACACAGATTTTACTTCGAGGACATAATATAAGTGATAGTTACTGCACTCAACCTCATGTGTAAGTAGATACATAATATTAATAGTAAAATAATTTACGATGCTTTTCATCTCTAAAAAAAGATTCTTTATAAAAATTAAAATTACAATTTGGACTAATTTATATGTAGTATTTTTTTTTGTTCTTTTTACGTTTACACATGTAAAACGCTTTTACAATACAATATGCTCTTTGGTCTGCTATTCAACGTACAAGTTTTCAAAAATCATGTTTTTAAATGTACCTAAGCGGCTATGCAGTTTATAGATAGAAGTTTTAGTGGGGTAAACTTGTTTCTTTAACCTTTTCTTGAAGTCGGTAAAATAAAATCAAAATACCATACCGAATTCCAACCGTAATACATAACTTTTAAACGTATTAAAAATTCCGTCCTGTCTAATAAATTATGTTTCTGGCTATCTTAATATCGTTTAGATATTTTAAAGGTTATATTTTTAGTTGTTTATTAGGCAATAATAAAAAGTTAAATTTCGAACATAAATTTTCCTATGAAAATCTACAATTATTATGTTTTTTTGTTCTAGGTGCCAGTTTGACAAAGGTACCTACTCTAAAAATCGATCAAACAAAAAAGTACCTACATGAGAATATTTTAATGCTCTAAAGTCTAAACAATAAAAAAAATATAATTTTTTAATCTATTAATACATAGCATCTATTTTTCTTGCAATACCTATGCAGTATAAAAGCACTTGTAAAGCTATAAATAGATTATTGTAGGACTTACTGTAATTGTATTTAAATGTCCTAAATGAACAGTTTAATAAATAATAGCATTGAAATACAGATAATAAATTACATCTAGTTTACGAAATGACGTCCATAAATTATCTTCAAGAATGAGCATTTTACTCGCTGGTAGCCCCATTGCAAGTTTGACCTAAATATGGCGCATTTTGTAACAGTTGTTTACATTTTCTGCGATAAGGAAGTGTTACTTTCATATTGCATTACAAGTTGCTTCCTATGGGTGCCGAATATTAACATCCGGAGAATCTGTTACAAATAAAATTTATTGAATATTATGTATGATTCCAAAACATTATTATATTTCATAACATACTAGCTTTCCGCCCGCGGCTTCGCCAGCGTTTTCGAAGAAAAATCCGCATAGTTCCCGTTCCCGTGGGATTTACGGGATAAAACCTATCCTATGTGTTAATCCAAGTTACCCTCTATATGTGTGCTAAATTTCATTGTAATAAGTGACAAACAGTAAAAAAACAGTAAAGTTTGAAAGAGTAACAAACACACACACACACGATCCTCACAAACTTTCGCATTTATAATAATAAGTAGGATAGGATAGTTGAACAAAAGCATAGTAACGAAAATATACCTATCTTCAAAAATAGATAGGTACTTTGGTTTTTTTAGGATATTACCTGCTTTTATTCTTTATGCAATTTTGATAGAGTTTCTATGAACTTGGCAATATTCTTATAATAAATATTCAAACAGTAAGCACCAAAGATTTAGTTGGTCAATTTACTAACTAAAATGAACTTTGTATCGTGATTTTTAAATTGAAACAAGTACTGACATTCATCCAAATACATATGCATTCCTAACAGAGGCAAAAACCAGATAAGTGCATTCACCTTGCTAGACTTATGTAAGAATTATAGATAGGTTTCTAGTTTTTTTCATATTCTTGTTTGTATGGAATATCCTCGCGAATAAAAAGTGCCCAGTAGTTTTTATTACGTTGTTTTAAATTCCAGTCGGGTTTATTAAAGATTTTTATTTCTCACGATTACCTACGTCTTATTCTTTACAGAAAGACAGACAATTAGCATTTTTCTTTATGTCATAGGACAATAATTCTTAAATGTGTATCTAAACCAGTGTAATACCAAAAATGCTCAAAGTAATTTATTTGTATAGTACCTACTAGCTTTCCGCCCTCGGCTTCGCTCGCTTTGTTTAAAACCTTATACCTAAATTATATACTAAAACCTTCCTCTTGAATCACTCTATCTATTAAAAAAACTGCATCAAAATCGGTTGCGTAGTTTTAAAGATTTAAGCCGACATAGGGACAGAGAAAACGATTTGTTTTATACTATGTAGTGATTTCATATTATCATTGAAACATATACATATTAAGTACCTTTGTAAATTAACCTTAACAGTTCCGATCCCTTCACTATATGATAAACCAGTATATTTAATTATGCACAACCTTTCAACAATATGATCATTATAATTTTAAATTACGTATGACGGAAAATTTAAAAGAAGGTAAATAATTTACATTATTTCATCACGAATCAAATACATAATTAATTATAGGAATGAGAGATCAATAATAATGAGAGTAAATTGTTTAATTGTCGATTGTACATACAATTTTCTACAGTTTATAATGAGTAGAAGATCAATTTGTTTTTTTTTTAATTACTAAAATAAAATTTAAAACTAAACAACTAAAAATACATTTACTTTCTTACCTATCACTGAAATTTCTTACCACTTTCAAACCATTTCATATCATAATATAGTTTTGTAATTTGTAAATAATCGATAGCAATTCTTTGACGTACTCAAACAAATGAATGCATCCAGTAGCAGGTTTAAAAGAAAAAAAAAGCATTCCAAGCGTTCTAAGAAAAAGCTCTATGGATAAGTAAGGAAAAAGTTCTATTCATACAATCCTATCGCCTATCCTATGCATTGCCCGTACTTTAAAATATCGAGTCATGATGCAGCAAATTAGGTCGATTCGGTTCTAAGAGATTCATAGATGAATATAATATAGAGAACAATATTAAATGATGTTTGATAATTTTCTAATATAATATAATACATTTATTCATACTCTTTGGATTTAAAATTATTCCTGGCTGAATACAATTTTTTTTTTTTTATAATGAAGAAAAGGAACATTCTTAAAAAATTCCACTTAACGATTTGGCATACAGACGCAATAAAAATTATCAGATATTCTTTTGATTGTTCGTATTTAAAGTCACAAAACAAAAAGCTGTCCGTCTGTCACTTGCAAAGTCGAGTGGAAGTGTCAAATATTTGTCACGAGATTTAAACGAAAGTACTGTATCACTTTTGATGAAGTGTGACGTGAGTTGTAAAGGGTCCTTTAAGTTCGTCTCATTGCTTTTAGGTTGAAGTACGCAGGTACCTACAAAACTTTTGGTACATTTTAGCAAGATTGTTTATAAATGGCATAGGCAGCAATATCATTTATTTATTTGTTTTAAATAAAGTTTAATTTTACTGCAAATTGTGTTAAATATGTTATTATTCATCTATTAATTTAAATAAATCAGTTTTAATTCCTCCAGAAAAATTGTACCTCCTTAATGTCAACAATAAAAAGCAATATAAAAATAAGTCTCCATCGGTTTGCGCCAAGTTTGCGCTATTCTCTTGAATACAATTAAAAAAGCAATTGCAACAATAGCAACAATACCTACCAATTTCTTTGCCACATTCTCTTGAAATCGCAAGCCAAACCTAGGCAGCAAATAAATTTTATATACTGCACGCAGTCAAGGCATACGAGTTAATAACCTAACCTAAACACTAACCGTGATCTAGTGCATCCATCGCTATGCGGTCACAAATACCTAAACAGCTCGCGGAAGTCTAGAACTCTAGACTACCAGTACATACCTATTACCTATACCTATATCTGTACATATACAAGCCTCCGGTTCTGCTCAATACAAGTTTTTATCGGTATTTATAGTAACGGGAATATATCTAGAGGAAGTTTAGTATTAATTGATTTGAGGATCATTAATATAAAATTGTACATAATAGTAGAAAAGTTTATATGTATATAATTGAATAAAAATTTAAAGTTAAAAAGTAAAAATATCATAGACTACTGAAATCAGATTTGAATATAAATATAGAGTCAATTGGAATTAATAAAAATATTAAAATAGTGTGACCACGCTCGCTGTAAAGTGTTCGAAACGTCTCAGTATAATATTGTCAATTTTACTAAATCGCGTTTTAAATCCTCTCAATAAAAGGTCTTCAAATTGTGATACATATAGTTAATATAAAAATTTCTAAAAATTATAATACGGTGTAGGAACTGTATTTTTTGTGTTTAACCTACACGCGTAAAATTAAACACAAAATATACGAATAATTGACAAATAATATTTTGAAAGCAAAGATTGCTTTGAATTCGTTTTTATCCAACAGTCTTAATTGTAAACTACCTATCCCTGCAATCAAAACTTTCACAAAAGGTACAACTTCCGACACAGTTTTTTTGTAATCTTATCAAAATAAAAGAACTAAGAAGCTCTACCGGATGGGCCCAATACTTCGGTAGCAGTTATCCATTCAAATTTTATCTTCGGACGTCAATTTGTAAAACAAATCTTTCAAAGCATGCAACAGCAAATGTTACGCTAATTATAAATGATAACAGAACAATAAAATAGCGCGTGCGAGCGAATTATTATTAACCGTTGAACGCGGAACATTTTTTTTCACCCGCCATTCACAAATAACCGACACTGGAGACCGTTACACCTGCCTACTGCCTACCTAGTCACAGAGGCCACAAGCTACCTACCTATATGATAAAGATGCAAAGATAAAACTGAATATATTTTCGATTAGAAACCAGAAATTTGAATTCGGAATTCTGATACGTTCATAAATCATCGAATCTAGCACACAGTTATGATTCTCGAAATTAAAATCAAAATACCTTACAGTTACGCGTTTGCGATAAGATGAAATAAGCTTTAGAGATAAAGCGTGTCCCAACTTAAATATTTAAATTATGCCGTAAGCACACGTATCTTTTATCCTAACGTACTGGAACGTAATCTGCGCGACCGGTTTCAAGGTATTCTTAACGGAAACGAGCTGAAAATACAAGAAATTGATTGATTCGCTCACCGGCCGTTCGGCGCTGACGGGGAGTGCACCAGCTTCACCGCGAACAGGAACTGTATCGCACACACCAAGAGACAGCAAAGGTTCAACGATAATGTCAGAGCACACAGAGCTAATGTCACTTCGTACACTACGGCAAATTCCTCCGGCGCAGTCGTCGCGGGTGCTGAGATTTTGAGCAAGAACAGCAGAGCCAGCAACGCGAGCAGCAAGCTGATCAGACACAGCAACGCTAGAGAGGTCAGTGCTTCTTCTGTGGCTGCTCTGTTGCTGCGACTTCTCGTCTGCCTGGCTGTTGGCGCTCCCGTCGCATTGCCGTTGGCTAGTTTCGGCGGGGAAGCAACGGGTATCGGGGCGACCACTGGGATGGGTGCCGCATTTGGTTGCGCGCCCGGGCTGACGCTGGCGGAGGTGCCTCCGACGGAGTGCTTGGAAGAGTCCAGGGTGGAAACGTTCAGGGGTATGTGGTGGTGCGGCCGCCGCGGCATGTTCTGATAGCGGTGTTCGGCATCGTTAGCCGCCGGCGGCCGCGTCGCATGTTTCAACATAGCGCAGCTCTTACACCGTGGCCCGCCATCCCGCCGACAGGTTTCCCGGCATTCGGGCCGGTTCTGAAATACAACACACGACCGCACAGCACGACGGACGCGATTCAACTGTGGCCGCTAGGCGCTAGCGGCTAGTCGACGCTCCCCCCTCGGCTCTACCTGCCGTAATAATGTCAATCAAACCGGTGCAGGGTGCATACAATACCGAATACTTGAGTTACCCCAACAATATACAAAGAATGAAATAAAAACATTACATTGATACAAACAACAGAATAATGATTGTTTGAAAAGAGGCGTGCAGAGTGTTTGTAAACTGACATTAGAAAGGAATTGCAAAGCCTAAACATTTACGTCATGCGATTTTCAAGATCACATGTTTATAAACTTGTTTATTGGGTTCCTTAATTCACAACGGTGATCATAGGCGGTATCATTATTGTTCAAATTAATATCAGTTTATTCATAATTGCTAATATCATAGATTAAATAATCATTAAATTTAATTTGGTTTTAGAATAAATTATTAGTCCCACATTTATCGCATGTCTGTTTAGTGTAACCCCTCCCCTTGCTTTATCTCTATGGCAAAAAAATATTAAATCGATAATAATTTGATACCATGTTACCGATAACTGCATGGTGTGTTTTCGATCCAGCAAGAGAAATATTTGAACACTCTATCTCTATAAAGTTTTACCGCGCTTTATTATCGAAAATATGAATGTATCAATAAAAAACAAAGACATCATCTCAATATGTCTAGACGACCCGATTCTTAAAATGTGGTATGAAAAAAAAAATGTAGAGCAGAAATTGTTTTCTGTGAATATTTTATGGTAGAATTAAAATTAATTGAACTATACAATTCTTCATCTGCTTACAGGACAATAATATTACCACATTACAGTGCATTTATATCAAACGAGCGTATGCTCGTTCTCTATATCAAATTATTTTCGTATAAAAAGGCGTAGAGCATGCTTTCGTTGTTCTTAGTGCGTTCGAAAAGATTCTATGCGATGTTCTAATACTGAACAACACTGAATACGAGTTTTCGTTTACACTAAAAGATCACGAAAGATATTGCTCTTGCTCTAGCTCTACCACTATATTCGTTTGATCTAAATGCACAGTAATACACACTTCCTATCATACTGAAATTAGGTCCATCTATTATTTTTGTTGACTCTACATTTACCTTTACAGCAGCTTTATACCACGGACTAACCTGCCATCAACTTTGAACATATACAATATCGATACTAATAGGAAGGAGTACCATTCTATCCATAGTTTCGAAAACACCGTAAATTTCGACTTTCCCAGCTTCATCAAGTGGTAATATAATAGCTGTTGGCACCGCTCCGCCTTCATATCCTATTCTAGCTGAAACACGAAACAGAGTGGCTGAAATATGCTTTATGTTTTGATTCCCCATTCATTATCTCTATTTATTTATGCAATCCCACTTATTACGCCTATTTAATTATAAATTATTCTTTCTCTCTTTCTTATTTTCGTGAAAAAAAAACCAAATCTTTCTTCCTTAACATTCTCCTAAGTCCTAGCTCTGTACCAGTCTCCTTAGCCATTCATTTAACAGGTGCTATCGGCAGCTCTAAAAACAAACATACATCAAACAAAAAACTTAATAAATAAAAGATAGATATAAGTTTATTGTGCAATCGGCCGAGACGCGTGCATCACCTGTATAACAGCTGTTGGTGCCAGGCAAAAAAAACGAGCGAGATAGGAATTAAGATTATACGACGACCCTGATGATGCCTGAATATTTATCTAAGTTATAATTCGTTATTGAAAAACTAAAATTTAATATCTATGTAAACAATTGGTTCTTTTTTGTTGTATTATGAAATCAACTTTCGATTTCAAGACTACTCTACTCTTCACTTCTCTCTGGTTCTAAGAAAAAACATAACATTATGTATGAAGGTAATAGGTATGGCGCCAACACCATTTTTGGGTCATAATTTTATGATATGTCATAACCTAAAGTCTATATAGCTAAAAATAATACATAAAAACGTGAAAATATGTGAAGATTGATGAATGGATGTTTTTCCAGGTTTCCTTACAAGTGAAGCCTCATTGTTACATAGTTAATTATAAAACTTTCAGGTAAATTAAGGATATTTAAAACGTTAACTGATATCAATATTGTCTAAACATCAGGCATCAGGCACATAAAGCATCAGGAGGTCTCGCTGATAAAATGATATCAATAACATAGTAATTGCCTGTAGGCTGTACATAAATTTAATTTACAGCCGGGAATCGAATCCATGTCCTCAGGTAATAAATCTTACACATCATTGAGAGGACGTTGTCCGTACAGTATAACGTTGCATATACTAAGTGACCATGGTTGAAGAAAATTCGGGATAAGAAACTTAAAACTTACATGAAAATTTATGTATGTAGAGCCCATACATAAATTTTCTTCCTTATTTCCTTTTATTTATCCATATGTATGAATATTTCCCAAGCGCAAAATTGTCAACAAATACGATTCATTGAAACTTTTTTCAAACAGATTTAAGTAAATAATTTTATTTGCAGCTAGACTCACTTCAAATTAAGTATTGGTTCAGTGCACACAATCACATCACGTTAGCTACTAAAATAATTTGATTTCCATGTATAGACAAGAAATAAGAACATAATACTTACCTACTATTTATCCAAATATAAACCCTTAATTTATAGGATTATACATAAACTAGGTTTCCGCCCACGGCTTCGCTCGCTTTGTAGAAAACTTAACAAGTTTTATACTTAAACCACAGACTTAAACCTTCCTAAGAACCACTGTCTTTAAAAAATAACTCCATTACCTTGTTTTAAACTATGTATGTAGCGGTCCTATTGAAATACGTAAACCACAGACACCCTAAACATCAGCTATATACTTAGTCGCAAACAGGCAAGTATGAAAGAATGCAGTAGGTCTAGTTTAAGTCGCGGTAAACCAAACATTGTTTTTAAAAAAAGTAGCCCGTGTGATATTTCTTTTCGTTAAACGTTATCATGAATATTAAGGATTAGTTTATTACCAGCCGAGAACATTTAAATTTTGTCTTGTGTCTGAAAATTAATTTTCTTAGATTTGTCTTTATAAATCAGAATTAAAATTTCCCGAAAAAAACATACAAAATAAAGTTTTAGATATAAACTAAGTTATACAACATACCTACAGGCTACAATGTTACAGATAAAGTCGATTGTACGGTTTAAAATACAGCAATCCTCATATAAAATATAAGTACTTAAGTAGCTGTTTTACTTTTTCTTTTTGCATCTATCTGTCTTCTCTATCATTTAGATTTTAAAAGAATATTATTATTAGTATATCTATTAATTATTAGATATTATACGAATATTTTTATGCCACGTGTTTAAAATGTTATTCCTGAATATAGTATTTTTAATAGTATAAAATAATCTTAATAACACTAACAAAGAAGCACTAATTCTAGACTTAATAATAGCTCAACTTACACGCTTCCAACATCGCTTCAGTAAAACCAACTCTATCACAAGGTCATAAGAACTACAATTAAAATCACACGTCACTAAACCGGTATTTACAAAATACACGTATGTATTTTTCTCAAGATAATTAGAATATAATCAATTACGTAATAGCTGGGGTCAGTGAGATAAACTCGCGTTCACATATTGTTATTATGTGTTTATTCACAATAAGGAATGGTTGTGTGAGTGCTTAAGCAAAAAAAAATGGCGGCGTAAGTAAATAACTCTAAATTTATCGATATAAATATTCAATTTCCAATTTTTTGTACGTATTTTTAGAATTGTGACTTGTGAGCAAATTCCAAATTCAACTAAGTAAAATGTTTATATAGGGTTCTCAACATAATATTATTATCACTATGTACGAGTAATGCCGGTGTTAAACTTATATTATGGCTTAGTATTATGATTTTTATGATATTTTTACCATTCTATTACAATTTTTTTATATCTAAGAACAAACTCATCATTTAAGTTTTTTTTTTTATTTCATATTTAATGCACAACCTTGGATATCTGTTTCGTACATAGTTACCTACATAATTAATGCAAATTAATGTGTAATGTGTACATATCTAGATATTATATACTTCTGCTTGTAAAACCGTAAGGAATACATACAATACACTTAAAAAGTTATGTTAAATTGAACGTTATTCGTTCTTTATTTAATTATAATAAACGAATGTGTTAACTGTTATGTTTGTTTGACTAACCTATCGAGCAAATATCTGCCAAATTTTAGATACTTACATGTTTTTGTAAGTAAGCAATTATCTACTTATACATATTATAATTTATATGCGGCATAATTTCATTATGACATAACTAACGTAAGAGTAAATCAATGTAAAATTATAATGCCATTAATATCTCATTAAGCTAAGTTCAATCCACTGAGATGACTTCAAGTTAGTTCCTGAGTCCTTATAACAAAGTTTTTATCAGCTATCGGCTTGTCAAAGGTACAGAAAGTAGGTACTTTCTTTATGTACATTGTACATATAGGGTTGTTGAGGATTCCTCTTCCGCTTCCTCATAATGCGGAAGTTCCGCAATATTTTGGGTTCCTCAACCGTTACCGCATCCTCAAAAATAAAAATAAAAAATTCCTCTTCCGCTATCGCTTCCTCAAAATTTTGAGGAAATTCATGAGGATGCCGTATCTATGGCAACGCACTCGCTACGCGCAGCGCTATGCCAGGCCGATTCGATCGGGCGGCGAATTTACAAAGCCTATACCTATGTATACTTTTTGAGTCACGAGTCGGACTCTAATAGATGAGCTTTTGTTTATGCATAGGTATAACTCGTCAAAACCTAATCTATCTAAATAAAAAAGTGACTCGACTTGATTATAATTTCCTATCATCCTCATCCTCTTCCTCTTCCGCTTCCTCATCCTCATCCTCTTCCTCAAAAAAATATCCTCATCCTCATCCGCATCCCCTAAATTTGCGTGTGAAAATTCCTCTTCCTCCTCCTCTTCCTCATAATCACTTCCTCAACAACCCAAGTACATACATACTTCATGGTATAACCATAGTATAACTTATTAAAGAAATGTATTTCGAATACACCATGATAGAAGTTCCATGCTAAAAGATCATACTAACTGAATATTGACTAAACGGACATTCTTATATCTAACTTAGTAATTAGTTAACTAATTGTAGATGCTCTGAATAGTCCGAAAATAGTCTAATACCTACGTGCTTTATTTTTATGTACGACTATAGTATATACGATATACGACTATTGAAGTTCGAAAATATATTTTATCTCCATCAAGGAATCTTTTAATAAAGGTTGTTTATAGGTACTTAATATTAGCAGGATTTGTGAATAGAACATACCCTGTTTATTTATTTAGCATAGAATTAGGATATCGCAGATCCATTTGTTAGTAAAAATCTTGAGTAAGTATTAATGTTGGTAATTACATCTAATCTATGTATCCTACAATCATATTATGCTCTATTTTCCAGGCAAATAATGGACGTCATAGTCATAGGATGTGGAGCGTCAGGTATAGCTGCTCTGAGGAAGCTCCATGATGCAGGACTGAAGGTTCTGGGCCTGGAGGCTGAAGACAGAATCGGAGGGAGGATTAAGACTGTTCAATATGGAGACTGCTACTTGGATCTTGGTGCTGCGTGGTAAAATATTAAATATTTCGTACACTAGTTATGCTCTAGAATTCTAGGAACGAAGGCAGTTAAAGAGTTCCTTTTTATGTGAAAACGTGTGAAGTAAATAATAATTATACATTTGAAAATGTTTTACGAAAACTTTATTTTTCAATAAGCCGTTTAAGTAACCTATACTTATATCTATTTTTTATGAAAGTACCTACCCATTGTTTGATCGTGAGCATTTTTTTTTTATTTAAGTATGTGTAGCTTATTCTTTACCTTCTTTTTAACTTACCTCCAACAATGCATACGGCTTTAATTTAATATCATTGCATCTCTATTCGTTTCCAGGTGTCACGGTGAAAAAGACAACATCGTATTTGAAATAGCGAATCCCTTAGGTCTTCTAGGGCGTCCGAAACCTGACCACAAATGGTACGTTCTCTCCAATGGGGAACTGCTTCGTTCTGACGTGAGTGAAGGCATCCTTACTGCTTTGGACGGAGAGGTGGCTAAAGCTGATAAAAACACGAAGCAATCCATCTCTGACTGTGTTAGGAAGGCGTAAGTTTTTTTTTATTTCGATAATATAAGGTTTAATCGTAAGATAAGAAAGATGTTTGGATAAAGGATGTAAAAGGATTTAAGTGTTTATGACCATTCACCGTTTTTCGTTTCGAGGTACATCCTTCGTTTTAAAACTCGTCTTATTTGTATGATGTCGAACTAACTAAGCAAGTATTTCAGAAATATCTAACTACCATACACAAGGCGATGAATGTTTTTACACAGTTGTTTTAATAGTGATAGCAGCAGAAATCAAAATATTATGTTAACACTGAGAAAAATTATAGTTCAACCAGTAAGCAAAACATTTCAGCGTGAAGATTTTCTAGTCTTGTAGGTACCTACTAAAACTAGTTTTCGAAGTTTACTTCGATTATTGAATCTGATTATGAAAATATTACCTGCCCGGTCATATACCTATAGCATTATTTTTCTAAATTTTTAACTTATTAGTAACTAAGAATACTTATCAAAAATACAATTCTGTTACAGAGCCA
The DNA here is from genome assembly GCA_907164665.1 of Colias nastes. Lineage (NCBI taxonomy): Eukaryota > Metazoa > Arthropoda > Insecta > Lepidoptera > Pieridae > Colias > Colias nastes. The sequence goes on along the minus strand of CAJQZM010041213.1, from coordinate 62,042 downwards.
AATCCAACCCTACATTGAAAAAGGACCCAAAACTATCCCAAGCGTTTGTAGAATGGTTTGAAAAGAACAACCACGTTGGGGGTCAAACTGATCCACTGAAAGGAAAGTCCTTGAAGGGTTTGGAAGAAAATTGGGGCTGTGAGGGAGAATTCATGCTGAACTGGAAAGGAAGGGGCTATAGGACCATCCTGGATGTTTTACTGGTATGTATTCGTTAATGTAGGTACCTACCCCTCTAAATAATTATTTTTATTATTTATTAACTAGTTTGCAACATTATTATTTATATCTGCGCTGATATAATTGAAATAAAAAGCTTTCATTTTAAGTGGAAAGTGATTACTTTTAATTTTGTTTGTCATTGTAAAGTATCGATCTATATTAATCAAATTGCAATATTGATATTTGTTCTATGGCCTAAAATACCACATGAAATAGTTCTTTGTTAAATTTTTTAACGTTTTATAGAGCCCCGATCGACTATTTTTTTATTTATGTTAAAATTTGTAAATTGCACAACTATACCCAACTAACAAAATAATCATATATCTCATTTCCAGAATAAATACCCTGAACCATCCAAAGAGTTGCCAATTCAAATCCACTTCAAGAAGGAAGTGGAAACGATAAAATGGCGCTCGAGCCAAGCGGGGAATCCCCTCGTTCACGTCAAGTGCAAGGATGGTAGCTTGTACTCCGCTAAGAGCGTTATTGTTACCGTGTCTTTGGGAGTTTTGAAGGAGAGGTAAATAATTTAAATACTTGTGAGAAATTTGCTTTGGTATTACGACTATTTTTCGTCCCAATTTACTCGTAAATAATTTAAAAAAAAATATACGAATTTCCTAGTCCGTTTTTAATGCTATAAACTTTAACAATAAAATATTGATATATATCTATATATCTTTAAAAAAATGCAAGTAGGTATATCATTAAAACAATCGGGAAATTAAGTACCTAACATAATTATTATATGAAACATACTGCAATCGTTGAAGTGTAAAAAGAACTACGAAACTCTACTGGGCGCGTAAACGTTTCAGTTTAATGACGTATCCATTGTTTTTTTACAGACACAACAAACTCTTCAACCCGCAATTGCCAGCTGAAAAAATTAATGCCATAAACAACCTGCAGCTCTGTGTTTTAGACAAGATTTACATTGAATTTAGTAAACCTTGGTGGCCGGAAACTCCTGCTAGCTTTTCTATTCTCTGGCAAGAACAAGACAAAGCTAAATTTACTAAAGACGAGCAATGGATTACTGAGATATCTGGCTTTAATACCGTGGAATATCATCCTAATGTACTATTGGCTTGGATTTATGGAAACGCCGCAGAAAAAATGGAGAAATTAACCGTGGAAGAAGTAAAGTTTGGTGTTGAGAAGCTATTGAATGTGGTGTTCAAGAAGAGTTTCGATGTTTCGCCTGTTAAATTTATTACCAGGTAACGTAACAGTACATGTTATGTATGATATATGCGAGGTGAACTTGTGAGTTTAAAGATTTATGTTATTTTGAGTTAATTTACTACGTACCTACAGAATAATATCACCGAATATCATCCGATCACCAGTAGAACAACAATTTAAAAATAATATGATATCTTCCTACTCTTTTCATGATCCATAATTTGAATTTTGAATTATTTCATTTAAAAAATGTACATATCCCAAATTATATTTTCAAACGAACTCTATATTAATTAAACTTTATCACATTTCAGAACGGAGTGGGCTTCAAATCCGTTCGCAAGAGGCTCGTATTCGTACCGCAGTGTTGCCACCGAGGAAAAAGGCGGCAGCGCGGTAATTCTAAGTGAACCCTTGTATTATGGGGAGAATTTCCCCATTGTTTGCTTTGCTGGGGAAGCAACTTCCCACCATAGACACTCAGCAGCCCACGGCGCCATAGAGTCCGGATTTAGGGAAGCCGACAGATTGATTGCCAGCTTTAAAAAATGATTTTTGTTATTCCAACTGACAAGTGGCAACACTATATCAAATATTCGTTGTGATGTTTTTTACACTGTATGTTTTGGATAAATTTTGTTATTGTTGAAATAAAACAGAGAAATATATGTTTGGCTTTTTATTTAAACATAGTAATAAAAACACAATCATAAAATAATTACAATTTCTGAAAAGTTAAAATACCGATTGTGTTTAAAACAAAATATACTTTGATTCAAAGCACTTTTAATGTATATATATTATATGAAATAAATACATTTATTTTCTGAAAATGAAATATAGTTAGTTATTAAGTTCTAACTTCACACCAAGTTGAACTTACAGTAGAAATATTTTAAATTTAAAACGATTGGATATGTCTCTTAATATCACCCACACAAATTATTAATCCTACAATATAAGTAACTAAACACGTGGTATAAAAGTTAGGCGACCACAGATAAGTTAAAACTTATGAATAAGAAAAAATAAAATAATTGAATGATGATTTTTATTTTTTATTAAAACCTGATGCAGGTAAGAAGTTTTCAATTAGCAACTTGGAATAAACTTATTTTTTTTAGTTAGCAATAGATTTAGTCACACACATTTATGTTATAGGTAAATACAAATTAAGACTTTAAATAGTCTAACAATAACAGCAATAATTATCTTAATGAATCCAATAATTCTTTATCCCATCTTAGTCCTTAATCACATCATACATTCATTTAAATTCCACAAACTTTAATGACTGGACAAAATCACATTTAAAAGATCATAATGAGCTTATCTTTCAGTTAAAATAACATATTATAATGTATGAAAATATAAGTCAAAAGGTGTCAGCAAGTCGTGAAAATTACTTTCAATAAAGTATCTAGCTTTCAAGAAGCTTTCAAGAAATAAATTTCGAAATTGAAACAAAACAAACACAAACATTCTTAAATAAAAAAATAGTAATAACTAAGTAATATATGATACACATAATAAGTTATTTCATAATCCCCTTATTTTTCAAAACAAGCATTCTCCCCTAGGTTTTCATAACTGTACATAATATTAGATTCAATAGTTTCTGTTTTAATAATATTCCCTTGATCATCCATATCACACATTTCTATGACTAAAGAATTATTCTGTGCAAGACTTTGCAATTCTGGCATACCAGATGTCGAATCTTCTTCAATATCCAATTTTTCCTCTTTAACTTTCACCTTTTTACTTGGAACTCTTTTCTTTTCTTTTACTCTTCTGTCATTTTTTCTTTTAACTCCTTTTGGGTCTTGATTTTCAATTTCTGTAACAACTGTTTGTTCTTCTTTTAATTTATTTTTTTCTTTGTCTGTATTTTCTTTAATTACGACATTGTTTTTAATATTTTCACTTATATCAGAATCGTCATCTGAAGCTTCGTTAACTGCATTTTTGAGTGTTATTTCAAATCTTTGGGGGGTGTTTGCAGTTGCGTCTGCAACTGGTTTGATATCAAAATTGAATTTGTTAGTAAGTGTTGCTTTAGGACCTTGGTAGCCATCAACAATCTTCTTGGAAATTTCTAGAACTTCAAATCTTGTTGTTGTCAGTCTGTAGAAACCGTCTTCACTCTTTTGATACCTGAAATAATGGCAATATAAACTTTGTAAAATATTTGCAATATAACAGTTGGATTTTATTTATTTAGGATTTTTAAATATTACTTATATATTTTTTGCATTGAAAAGGTGAAAATTGTAAAGTATGGAATGTGGAATTCCTCCATCGCCAAAGGGAGGATTGCGACCTGTCTACTCGACTCACTGGCTGTTAAGGCCACAGGATGAATGATGTCGGAAAGTTGTATATATGCTCTGTAGCGAAATCATTTCGCTTGCGCGATTCAGAGCGAAGTCTCGCTACAATATTTCATAAAAATTTCTATATTCTATATTCTTTAAATAACTTACCTAAACCGGCTATGCCCACAAGGCCATCTTGCTTCATGCTGTTTCACCAAGTGCGTAGTTAACCTCGTGCCCCTACTGAATATAACCCGCTTGTTGCTTGGGCACATGTGGCAAATATACTGCCTCTTTTCGCGCGGCTTTTTCTTTGGATAATCTGAGTCGTCAGAGTCCTCGGGGTTTTTTGTTTTATGTATCACCATGTGCTTTTTGAGGTCGTGGCTTGTTTTCGCACTGTAAAAAAGGTGATAATGTTAGGGAAAATTAGAACTATTTTTTGATGTTAAGAAAGTTGTGGGCAGATAAATGTATCATAATTTTGTTTGGAAATTTTTTTGATTATCGGATTCAGAACACAAGGACGATAAGCGGATGTATGTTATAGTTTGTCTTTTCAATTCTATTTTTGAAGATAAGTAATTCTTATACATTGTGTTTCACCTGTATACATTTGTACTTCGCTTGTTTTACCTGCGGTGCATGTTTGTTTTTCTGGGCGTGTTATTTTACCTGTTTTCTTCTACGCGTGTTTGTTTTACCTGTTTTCTTCTTCGCGTGTTTGTTTTACCTGTTTTCTTCTGCGCGTGTTTGTTTTACCTGTTTTCTTCTGCACGTGTTTGTTTTTCCCGTTTTCTCCTATGTGTGTTTGTTATACCTGTGCATATCTGTGCTCCCTGTGCCCCTGTGCCCGCTCTCACCTGTGCTCCCTGTGCCCGCTCTCACCTGTG
>CAJQZM010041213.1:28514-57408 GCA_907164665.1 Colias nastes | reverse complement strand
CTCGTCGCGCATGTGCCGGTAGCGGATGTGCTGCGCGAGCCCGGTCTTGGAGGGCGAGGACATGTCGCACATGGAGCACGCGTAGCACGACACGTGTTGGCGCACGTGCTCGCGTAACAGGTACGCGGTCGCGTAGTACTGCTTGCATATAGAGCACTGCTGCCCGAGCGATGGGTCCACGTTCTGTATTGAACAAAATTTAGTATAATAAATTATTGGTTGTAATTTAAATTTTTGGTTGTAATTTGATATAATAAATTGTCATTAAAAAGAATTTTTAGAGAATTTTTTATTTTTAGTTTCAGAAAGTGAAAAAAACACAAACAATCTTTCATAGCGCTTTCAGTTTTCAGCGAAATATTTAACTTCATATGAACAATACTAATTAATAAAAAAATAAAAATAAAAACCCACAACAAAACTGTTTATTCAACACCTAACCCACCTGTCTCAAAAGATGATTCAATAGCTTTCTATTCAGCGCAAAATGATGTCCACAATGATAGCAAGCAATCAACCGTTCCCCCGTATGTGATCTCACATGTGTAGCGAACATACCACGATGATAGAATGACATTCCACATCCCGCCCATGAACAAACCATCTCCTTTATGTCATAACTCTTTATGTGCTCTTTGACATGGTCGAGGAAGTTCTGAATTAAAAATTAATGTATTTAAATATGAGACACCAAGTGTTGCTAGTGTTAAATAGTTGTTACTTATCAGTTTGTCCACTGATTCCTTTGCTTTTTTACTATAAAAAAAAACTAATTGCTTTTGATTGAACTCTATTGCAGTAGCTTTCATATACAAAATTCCAAATTTCAAGACACTGAAATATGTTATTTTACAACTAGTAAGAATAAAATATATAAGATGGAAAAATGGAAAAATTAATCAATAAACAGATACATAATTCTAACCTATACCCTGAAAAAAGCTCTACCATTAATCTTATATACATTGTTTTAATTTCTAGTAAAGTTACTATACTATACAAACACAAATTATGTTACATAAAAAAATTATTACCTGCATAGAATTGAAATATTCTTTACATTCATACCACATGCAAACATGGTCACCCTTTAATGGAGGCAGTACATTTCTTTTCGTAGAATCTTTCTTACATCTCTCCAGTTTTAAAGTGGCCCTTGCGTTGAATCCAATCGCTAACAGCTTAGCATGATATGCATGATAGTTTATGTGACGAACAATCTCATATTTGTCTGTTGTCTTGTGCCCACAGACATCCCATAAACAAACATATTCAACTGAAAAATTGTATATTGTTGTTTTTCTATACAAATGCACAAAATACCATATAAATGTTAAATAAGCTAATTATTAATAAATCTTCCTTTATCATTATACATAACAATAGGATTTTATCAAAACAACTTGCCAAATAAACTATTGATACTAGAAAATTGATAATAATTAGTCAATAATCTAAAAAGACAATAAATAGCATAAAGCATGAATAACAATCAAAAGTACAAATTATGATAACCATTTTAGTACAGAAAAAACTTGTATTGCAATACACAACACCAAATGATGTCAAGACAGCATTCACATTGTTAGTACATGAAGAAGTAGCAAGTAAATATTTTAAAGTAAATAATTGTGAGACTTTTTTGTGTAATTTGTAACTATTTTATCAACAACTAGCTGTGCCGCGCGGTTTCACCCACGTGGCTCCGCTCCTGTTGGTCTTAGCGTGATAATATATAGCCTATATTACTCGTGGATAATGTAGCTTTCGAATGGTGAAAGAATTTTTAAAATCGGTCCAGTAGTTTATGAGCCTATTCATTACAATCAAACAAACAAAGTTTTCCTCTTTATAATATTAGTGTAGAAATACATTGTATACTTACTCTCTCCATCCTTCTCTATAACATGTACATCCCCCACATGGCTGGTCACATGCACTTGAAATGCAATATAATTAGAGAAAAATAGTCGGCAAGACGGCCACTCACACTCCAAACATAACTGTTGTGTGCGTAAGTACTTTACAGGCTGAAAAATTTGCTATACTAAAATGTTATAGGGAATACATAATAATTATCAATAATCTTATGTATTATTGTAACATACATTAATTTAAGAGACAACCTTATTTAATAATTGGTTATATTTCGATTGGACAGGAAACATGTATATCAGTATATCAATACTTAAACATTTATTGTCAACAGCACACAAAAACATACAATATAAGATTAAAAAAAAAAGAAAAAAAATACATTTTGAACACTCTTTACATTTTGCAAACATAGGTATAAAGTCTTATTTTTCATCTTCCAATGTAATATTTAGATAAAATATCATGGACTGATATTTTATCTAATGATCTTCAAAATAACAACCTATAGATATGTTATATTCTTAAATCATCAAAATTAATTTATTAACATGCAACATGCAATGGACTATTGTTTTGTTAAAACTTAATATTGTTCTTTAAAATTCATGTGATCTCTCATATAACTAATAGTTTTCTTAACTGTATGCTATTTAGAAATATATATTTACATACGACATTTCTAGGTTCGAGCTCAATATCATCAACTCCCGCCGGAACAGTCGCGTCATCTTCAGCAGTTAAAAAGAACTTCTTTCGATGTGCATTTGTCTCGATGATAAATTGAATATCATTTTTATTTTGTAAAGATAGCTTTTTCGGATTATTCTGCGTCTTTAGCCATTCTAGACATCGAGCAATTCGTTCTTTGGTTGTAAGACTCTGTTGTTTATTTTCAGCCATATTGGTATTTGGTATGCCGTATGAAATGCTGGGAACGCGTAATAACACAAAAATTTTAGTAAATCAACATAATAAACATAGTATTTACAACACATGGATTTTATTAAGACACATGTTGGATAATTAATTATTAATATTCTGGCTAAGTTAATGCTGGCGCCAAATTTACCTGCTGTGTAAATTTCTAACTTTTCAAAACACTATACTTCATGATTAAAATTCGTACCTGTAACGCAGTATAATTATAGCACCAATCTAACTTTGTCTATTTATCAACACATTTATCTAGGAGGCATTTCATACAAAGATTTCTAATATTTCTTTGAATTGAAGAAAACAGAAGAAAATACAAACTGCTTCACTTTTGAAAACAACTAATGACTTTGACATTAACCACATTGAAAAATATTTACAATGAAATAATACAGGTAACTAACAAAAACGTGCCACAGATTTATCAGTACTGCAGTAATTTTCAATTGTACGAATTAATAATAAATATTTTCTTTAGAAATAAGTATATTTGATAATTATACTGATTATAGTAATGTTTTGTTAAGGTTAATATTGACGCAACATTATATCCGCAATTAGGTATTTTGAATGTAAACAATAGTATAAACAAAGTATCAAATAACACAAATTTACAATAAAATCTTGCAATAATTACGTAGTGTTAAAATTACGTGCCAGATAAATATAAAAGGAGGGAAAGTAGCCACTGGTTTAGCTGTTACTGATTAGTAATTAAGAACCTACTTGAAAACTTATAAAAAATTAAGTGGTCACACTGGTATTTGCCCTTGCTCTGTTTCTTGTCTTGACTTGACATATTCATTCAATAAATTAGAAAAACGTGCGTGCGAGGTGCCTAGCGCGTATAGTGCGGCGTATTAACAGCACAGCGCGAGCCCCCCGCGTAATTATATAAATTTCTTATCAATAATCTGTCACACTTATATAGTTCTCGAGTTTATTCCCGTCGTAATATACCGAGAGCGACGGACCGGAGGTCATTTCTCTCCGGCGCTGATGAAATCAACTATAAACCTAGAAGAAGTAGTAAATAGATTAGATAATCTTCCGTCACCGTTAACATCCAGGATGCCGAACATCAAAGTTTTCAGTGGAAGCTCCCACCAGGACCTGGCGCAAAAGATCGTCGACCGCTTGGGCAGGGAATTGAGCAAAGTTGTAACCAAAAAATTTAGTAACATGGAGACATGTGTGGAGATCGGCGAATCCGTTCGTGGTGAAGATGTTTATATTGTGCAAAGTGGCAGTGGTGAAATTAATGATAACCTGATGGAGTTGTTAATTATGATTAATGCGTGTAAAATCGCGTCAGCCTCTCGAGTGACCGCAGTTATTCCTTGCTTCCCCTATGCGAGACAGGACAAGAAAGATAAAAGTCGTGCTCCGATCACTGCTAAGCTCGTCGCGAACATTCTATCCGTCTCCGGCGCAGACCATATCATAACAATGGATCTCCATGCTTCGCAAATTCAAGGTTTCTTTGACATACCTGTGGACAATCTATTCGCTGAACCAGCTGTTCTAAAATGGATTAAAGAGAATATTCCAGACTGGAAGACGAGCATCGTAGTGTCCCCTGATGCTGGTGGTGCTAAGAGGGTGACATCCATTGCTGATAGACTAAATGTAGAGTTTGCTCTTATCCACAAAGAGAGGAAAAAAGCGAATGAAGTGGCATCCATGGTGCTAGTTGGTGATGTGAAAGATCGTACAGCTATCTTGGTAGATGACATGGCTGATACTTGTGGAACAATTTGCCACGCCGCTGAGAAGCTGATTGAAGCTGGAGCGACCAAAGTGTATGCTATACTAACGCATGGTATTTTCTCTGGTCCGGCTATATCTAGGATCAACAATGCGTGCCTAGAAGCTGTTGTCGTAACAAATACTATACCGCAAGAGAAGCACATGCAAGACTGTCCCAAAATCCAGTGCATTGATGTATCCATGATGTTGGCGGAGGCTGTTCGACGAACACACAACGGAGAGTCTGTGTCGTACCTCTTCTCAAATGTTCCATACTAGTTTAATTTTTTTCCTTTATTTTATCCATACATAGGTTAAGGCCTTTGACATCTTCAATATGATTGTTGCTTTTGTTATGAGCGAATTTATATTTACTGCTACATTGGCTTATAAGGAGATTGAAAATAAAATAAGCATAATATGTACACAAAATTTATAGAAATATTATTTTATATGATATAATAATTGAAATAGTGTTGCTATAAAATCATTCTGCCAGTTTATTGCTGTCAAATTAATTGTACTTGAAACAATCAAACTGATTATAATTTTATTGGATTTCAAAGTTTATAATATTGAGGTCAATATAATCCAAGGGGATGTTTATTTTTGTTTGATAAGCAACATTCATTTGAAGATAACAATATGCGAGAATGTCGAGCCCATTCAATTAGTTTTAGATGTAATCTCATTTAGATTAAGTGTAAGATGTATCAAGAATAAGGCTATCCAAGCTCTGCGTATAAAATGTATGCTGTAGTATTAAATATTTTTAATAATGTGCATAAAAAAATTGTGACCATTACTGCATTATTGGCTATTCATTGAAATCATATTATGCATGTTATGTTCATTCTATATTCATTGGCATTCTCTCATTTGATTATTTAAAAGACATTATCGTTTTTATCATTTATAGTCTGTGCCAATCAACAGCATTAAATTTCAATTAAAAAGTTTAATTGAAGTGTAGTTTTTGGAAAGACTTATGAAGTAATTTGTTTAAATTTGGAACTATCTCTGCTCCGAGGGAACTATGTATTGACTGGCACAGATTAATAAAGGTTATATAAAAACTTTTCCTTGAATATGGAAAATTATTTCACATCTTGTTTAGTTGTTTAAACTAAAAATTTAAAACTATTTTTGTGGCATATAAAGGTATATAAATTGTTAATAAATATTGGTTGATGGCTTAAAGTTGCCTGGAATAACTGTAAATTATGAGATTTTTCTAAATTTATAGATTAAATCTGTATATTTGGTCCATGAACTACAATATTAATAAAAAGTGAATTTTCATTTTGTCTTATTTTTATTTAGCCATGTATGTCTCAAATGTTTTCTTTAAAATCTATTTTTATGACTATCAAGTATCAGCGTAACAAGCTTATCATACCTACGTATATTTTCGTTAAAATAATCAGTTTCATCATATTGATATCAGTTTACTTGACCCGAGGTCGGTTTCAAATGATGCAAAGTGTATGCTTACGGCCAACTACCGAAACAACTATATTTGAATACAATTTGTTATGTGGATAAGTTTTATTATTATACCATGCCAAGTGCTACGCATAAATTATGTAAAGCCAAAAAAGCGACGTGAGTGTGTGGCCTTGGATATCTTGTATTTCATATTTATAAGCGTAAAATAATCAATAAGTGATCCATCTTGGTTCGCTCACTTTAGACGACAAAATTGTACGTACCTAGTCGTAGAAGCTTGCGTGTATTTCAACTTTCAAGACTCAAGACACAGCTCAAGTTATCGCTTGATAGCTGTTGCCCAGAATTACTTATAAACATTCATGTTTAATTTTAGCGATAATGGGTAGCCTAGTTCTTCAAAATCCAATTATCTTTAATTGAATATGAAAATTGCTTCAATGTAATCAACGTATCAATGATACCAAAAAACAAAGAGACTAATAATAATAATGGAACTAATTCATATTTTATCATGCATGTTTAAACTACATATTTGAGTTAAAAGTTTTAGTTTTGCATGTAAGGTATTATTATAGTCGATCTAGCTTTTCAAATATACATCATACTATTGAACTTTTATAAACCTAAATAATTCCTAAGTATGTATAGGGCTTTTTAACCGACTTCAAAAAAAGGAGGTTCTCAATTCGACGGTATGGTATTGTTATGGTTTCGTATAAAATGTCAACGCAATTATTGTATTACTTTAACTCCGTGTTTATGTCGTGAGTTCGAATTTCTACAACTCCTATTACATGATAAAGGAAAGTTGTCATTTGAATCCTAAAGTCTCGTGGAACTGATCAAAGTCCACATTTAATTGATTACGAATGAGGACTGAGGATAGAACTACGTAGTATAATTTATAAAACGCGGTAGTGTTCGAATTATTTGACGAGGTCAATGAAGCTGTTATTTCATGGGTAACGTGTGATGTAAAAAAAACTAAAAAGGTCGTTCTAAATTCTAAGACAATGTGACGTTAGCATTGTTTATCGGCAATCGGGGCATTCGGCACTAAATATTCCGTGATATTCCTGCAACATTATGTAAATCGATGACAATAATGTGATATTAGCATACCTATTGGTCTTTAGATAATTGATAGGTACCATAAATAATTCTGTGTAGGTACCTAGGTAGGTATCTTATTTATATCGTGACTATACATTCCGTGCGTCTAAATTGATGACGTAATTGGGTCCCGTTAATTCTCCTTTGTTCAATTGATTGCTGCTTTTTTGTTTCCAAAGGCAAAGTTTAACAACTTCAATTTTATATTACCTTTTTCTTTTGTAAACGTATAGAAAATAGAACATCGCTTTAGTTTTATGAAGGTTGCAATGGGGCTTAAAAGTTTCATTCAATAGAGTGGTAAGTATACCTAGGTACATTTTATAAACGAAAGAGCTTGGGTGGTAACTGGTACGAATATTTTAGAATAGGTTGGAAACTTCTATATCTAGATAATTTGATCAATATCCAAATTATTGATAGAATAATAAGTTATTTTTTTCAATCTTATTTCCTTTTGAAGTTCATTTAAGAGTCGTGCACTCGTGCCCTCGGTTTCGTTATACGTAAGTAGTCGAAAGTAAACATTATTTATCTAATACACATTTGGCTTTGCTGATGAAGAGAGTCCAATCCGATATTTGAATTTAATAAATCTAATAATTATTATATTTTTTTTTAAGTGAGGAAATTTTGCATTGATACCTAATAATTGATACCCACGCACGGTCCCCGGAAAAGGAGCCGTGCCCGTGGGTTATGTTGGGATTCTTACCGACTAAAATCCCACTGTGTTCCGTTGAGATTTACATGCCTAATGTAGGAAGTTTTCTTATGCTCAATCATCTACCTAGGTATATTCCAGAAATTTTAATCTAGACTAGCTTTATTTACGATCGAAAAAGCAGCTAGCGGTATTGCTAACGGTTATTTTAAATTCTTAAAGTTTATGATTTATAAAGTACCTAAGTACTGCGAAGGCGGGGTATAGTTGTCATAATATTATTTTACCTATGTACGTCAATAGTTTCGCACTATCGTCTTGATTATAATTTATAAGTAATAATATCTCAATAAACAGATATCGCTGCAGTTCTTTGCATGACGTAAACGGTAAAATACATTAATACTAATTAGTAATACATATATTATGCAGTATTAAACGTTCCTAATAGTGTGCTTACAATGCGTGGTGATTTATGCAATATTGATTGAAGGAAGGATGTCGCTTTCTAACAAAGCTGATTACTTTGAATTAATTCCGCCAATAAAGACCTACTTCCATTTTGGTAACTATATATATATTTGTTCATTTTTTGTTTATTAATTGGTAAGCATATTTTCGATTATACCTACTACATAATACTTGCTTTATCGTATAGGCTCGTAGGTACTTATAGGTATGGATAGTTCAAATTATAAAAGAATATTAATTATCATTCAAAACACTCGCAAAAGCAAGCGTTTAATAATAAACATGTTTGATTTAATTATAAACGAAATATATTAAGTATGTTACAGGCTTTTCAGCCTAGTTGCAATAGCTACCTTAATATAGGTAAGTACATGGTAGGTACCTACCATTTTAAAATAATGAAAACAACACCAACTTCCTAATATTTTATCTCGTAGGTATTAGATATCTAAATAATATATTTTAATAAAAGCAAAAGTAGGTATTTGATCTTATCCATACTAATATTATAAATGCGAAAGTAACTCTGTCTGTCTGTCTGTTACTCAATCACGCCTTAACTACTGAACCAACTTGCATGAAATTTGGTATAGAGATATTTTGATACCCGAGAAAGGACATAGGATAGGTTTTATCCCGGAAATCCTACGGGAACGGGTTTTTCTTTGAAAATGCGGGCGAAGCCGCGGGCGGAAAGCTAGTTTAAAATATAACTTGACGCAATTTTACGTGAAAGATATCGACTTGACCTCTGCAAGCAACAATAACAATTATTTTGTTATTGATAGAATAGAAACTGTTTACAAAATAACATGTTTACGTGACGTTTAATTCAAAATGATAATTTTATATAGAAGTTGAAGGCAAAGCATCTAAGATCGCAGCATAATACATAATAATTATGTATAGGCACAGTTGACAGATATATACGTACATACAGTTAGGAAACTAAGCCCCTGCGATGAAATTATGACATAAGCACTATTATAGCTATAGGGCTGTTACCTTTTTGATATTTAACCGACTTCAAAAATAAGGGAGGAGGTTATCAATTCGGCCTGTATATTTCTGTTTGCTTTTTTTTCACAGTTGATTTTGTGGTAATTTTGAGATAAAAACCCGTTAAAATAAAAAAATGGTGTAGCCTAAATATGAATTTACAAGAAGAAACAATCCGAACGTATTTACAAAGGTGTATTAACACCTTTGTAAATACGTTTTTATCAGTGCTATATTTCGAAAGTTTGTTTTGTTATGGACGCCAAAGGCTTTTTAATGTACCTAAATTATTTATAACTAGCTTTCCACCCGCAGCTTCGCCCGCGCAGTCAAAGAAAAACCCGCATAGTTCCCGTTCCCGTGGGATTTCCGGGATAAAACCTATCCTATTTCCCGGGGTAAAAAGTAGCCTATGTCCTTTCTCGGGTATCAAAATATCTATATACCAAATTTCATGCAAATTGGTTCAGTAGTTAAGGCGTGATTGAGTAACAGACAGACAGACAGAGTTACTTTCGCATAATATTAGTATGGATGCTTGATATTTGTATTATACATATATTCAATAATTCTTTTAAACCAGAATTTACAATACTTGTATGTAGGTATACCTACTAAATTATTTTTAAAACGATAAATTAAATTAAATTAAAAAACACAAAATATGCAAAAATAAATTAAAATTATTATTATATACGAGCATAGAACCTCCACCTTTTTGTTTTAGGATGAAAAAGAAAATAGTTTGACAGGCTTAGTGCTTGACAAAGTGGTAAAGTCACGTATCGATAAAAATACAATAATTATAATATCTATCTTTTTCTTCCCTAATATTTACGTAATTATGCACATAAATTTAAACAAGATTTTATTAAGGTTTCCATTTTTTTAGATTTTTGTGCTCTTCTAGATTGCGTAAAAAATAGATGCGATCTTTAAACAGACTGGACTCCTAATAGTGACTATTTGTAGCTATCATTTTGGTGGAAATATGTCAACATAATTTAAAACTCATGCTGCCATATCTATAGAAATTAAAAAATAGTCTCTTTTTAACTTGTAGTCAGATACGGTATTTACAAATATATTTATTGAAAGGGCTACAAACTGAAACAATCGATATTTATTTAATGTGAATTGACATCACTTTAAACTTTTTTCTATACTATGTATCTTTGTCATTCAAAATCTGTGGATGTGTCACCCGCTACTATCGATCCCCCTCAATACCCTCGTAAACACGCTTGATGGGGGGGGAGCCATTTCGAACATTTTGTATGAAGTTTCCTTACTGGTGGTATAGGTAGGTATTATATTATATTGGTCCATGATATTACTTACCAGTTATACCTAAGCACAGAATACATAATAGTAGCTAAACGCTACAGAACGGACACTCTCCGCCTCCCGCCAAAATTAAACTTACCTCACCCCCGCGCGATCAGACATAAAATGGGCCATATTTTTCTGCAAGGACGATACGCAACGAAGATTGACAACATTAATCAAATTGACTTAAAGTAATTTTATTATTTTGGATTTGTGATTATCGTTTTTCGTAGAAAATGGTTAGATATTGTGCTGTTTACGGATGTATTTCATCAGAAAAACGCGAATTTTTTTTTACGCTAGTCACAAATGTGCCAACCATAAAGCGTTAACACACACATTTGCAGTCTCTACAGTGTGACTGTCAAAACGATCATTTTGTATGGAGTGTCCGGGGTGTGACCTAAGCTAAGTCCTAAAGGCTATGCATATAATATATTATTTTAGAATTGTGGCCTTTTGTCTGGTCTTTTATGGAAGAAAATCTACTTATTGCTTTTAAGATTTATTTTTTTAGATAGTCATCATATTTTTTTTAATGTTAATATATTTTAATAACGCTTGCAGCGCCACATGAAATAACGGTCATTTACAGAACTATATAAAGTTATTAGGGGCTAGGGCCTTGACCGACAAAACATAACACAAAGAACTCTACAACATTATTCGATTACACAAAGTTTTATTTTGTTACTATCGTGGTATTTTTATTATTACTATTTAAAATTATTTAACTATAAAGATACTATCATTTTACCTTCTGACAAAATGATATTAGATTACCTACTACATATTTACTATAATATTGCTTTCAGTTAACAATATACATAGGTTCGTAATAATATTGCTAATGTAATATTGTAGAATTTAACATTTGCCTATGTTTTTTGAAACGTTAAAATATTTTTATAATGCACTCATACAAGTAGATCATTACACAAATACAAAACATTCGTTCTCCAAACAGGTGAGCTATTTTTAATAAGACTTCACAACCCAGTGCCCACTAAATAGGAGCAGTATAAATATACTTAAATAATAATATTGACGTTGTATAGCAATTAGCAATACCCATTATGCTTTTATTTTATAAAGAAAAGATGTGAATATTGCATAAATTTTAATCTCATTTTTAGAATATGTGTTGTGTTTTATCTATGAACGCAACTCCTTAACCTGATTTAACGATTATTTTCAAAAAAGAAAAATGAATAACTAATCATAATATGAAGTGATAGTTACTTATAGCACTATGCGCTTAGAGTATATATACTATCTATAGAGTGAGAATAACCAAGTGGAAACAGTAGGCACAGGTGGGAACAACACGACGTTCCCGCCGCGAGCGCTCGCAGTCGTGGTTGACCGTTGAGTGCTGTCGAAGTGCGTTGCTCTGGAATTTTTTTCATATTTACGAATAAACATGGTGAAATGTGCAGTTCTATCTTGCAAAAACGATACTAGAAAATACACAAAATTGAAATCCAGTATCACATTTCATCAGTAAGTCGATTGTTATACTTATTTTTATGAAAATAAATTTAGCATCGCGGGGGTGAAGGGGAGGTGGACACGCGCAGGCTCGCTCGCGCGCCTCACTGCCGCCACGTGATCGTAGTGATGTGACCTAACCAACGCTGTACTCGATATAAAGTTTACTAGAAGAACTATATTTTAACAAATTATTTATTAAACTTTAAAATTAAAACTCTTTTAAAAATGTATTATAAATAAATTTGTGGTGTGTTTTGTATGATACACTTTCTAATATTATGAATGCGAATGTATTATAGTGTAAATGTAAAGTATGTAATGTTACGATATATTTTCTGAACCGCTAAATTGATTTTGAAGATTTTGATAGTAGAATGGATAAAATTAAATAAAAAAATTATTAATATTATTTATTATATTATCATTTTAAATTATTAATTATTCCTTAATATTTTTTACCATTTTTAAAACATTATTATTATTGTTTGATTTATTATTAAAAAAATAGCACTAAACCCGATCTTTTATTTTATTAACTTTATTATTTAAAAAGTACTCACGTTTTTCTGATATTCCAATTAAACATATTTTTTTAAAGTACTTATAATTAATACAAGAAAATTTCTTATATAATATTTAATATTCAAATGGAATAAACAAACTTTATTCAGTTGGTAAACAAATTTAAAATTACATATTTATAATTTATTCATATATTTTTCCTTTAATAACTTATTGAACATAAAATTTACTTATGATACATATTTATTTACATAACTTATTTATCGATAGTTCAACACGCAATTGATACCTACCCATCCCTATTTGTCACACACACATCTATATAGTATCTATAGCTCATCTGCCTACGATGCGCACTATGCAATTTGTGCAATACACTCGCTCTATACTATTGTAATATATACTCTAAGACTATGCGCCATATAATTATTTCATAGCAAGCAAAGAAGAAAGCGAACTCAAAAGTGGACAAATGTTGCCATGCAACAGCTTTATCGAAACTATTAAGTACTTTTTTATCTGTATCGCTGTTTGAAGAAATAGCGCCATCTGTTAGGTATCATAAACAATTTAAATACCGTTACTATTTTTTTTTTATGAAAATAATATTACAATCTTTATTTCAGCACTAACAATACAAATACATTCAACTAGTTAATGGACTAGCTTTTTTCTATTAGTTAGGTACCTAATTAAATTCTATAAATATGTGCTTTTGAAACATAGATAGGTACAGTGTACTATATATTTATGATGGTTGAAAATTGAAATTATCGGATCATGTTATTTATATTTCCGAATTGAATGCGTGACTGATGTTTGCAATTGCTCATTACATAGCCTATTTATGCGGAACCAAGTGTCCCAAGTTCGACTAGAACTAGATCGATTTTATATTATTAAATTCTTAGTTTAGTCATTCATAGTCATCAATGGGTTATAAAATAAAAGACGAAAATCTTAATAATATTGTATTATCAATGCGCGTGGTGGGCGTGTGCGGCCGCCTTCCTCATTTGTACGAGCACGTTGCTTAGTTCTTCACGCTTCCTCTTAGCACGAATGTGTGTGCCCAGACGTCTCTTCAGGAATTTCAGAGCGCGCTTGTCCTTGGACACCTGGAAAAGAAAAAAATATTAAATCTCTCTATATACAAAAATGAATCCCTATTTCATCGGTATCACGCGTAAACAACTGGACCGATTACGATACTTCTTTTTTTGATGTATTCAATAAGTAGGATCGAAAGAAAAACTTAAGAACTTGTGCAAAAAAATGAGAAAACTTTTACGGCTATTAAAACTTCACGGGCTTGACATATCGCACTTAGACAGAACAACGGATACAGGGAGTAGGTAATTACTCGATTAGTTAACAATTTTAGTAGCTGTTGTCTTTAAATTGAATAAATAGCAAAATTTTACGCTTCAAGAAATACATTTTTACTATTCATTCAGTAGAGCTTTCTGTGCTCTTAAAACATATATTTAGGCAACATTTTTCTTTGATTTTTAGTTTGGGTGTAATATTATATACCACAAATTTAATAAATGTTATAGTAACCCTTTCACGCAAAAACAGCTGTTTGTATTCTACATATAATTTGGTACAGAACCACCCCAGTTTCTCCATGAAGTTAAGCAACTAATGAGGGCTGCCGAAAACTATAGGGGAGGGACTTAGGGAAACCTTAGCCTTGCCCAAGCACACCCTAGCAGTACACACAAATATTTATTATGTTACTAGGTTTCCGCCCGCGGCTTCTCCCGCGCAGTGAAAGAAAAACCCACATAGTTCCCGTTCCCGTGGGATTTCCGGGATTGCGTCATTTTCCCGAGATAAAAAGTAGCCTATGTCCTTTCTCGGGTATCAAAATATCTCCATACCAAATTTCATGAAAATTGGTTCAGTATTTTAGGCGTGATTGAGTAACAGACAGACAGACAGACAGAGTTACTTTCGCATTTATAATATTAGTATGGATTAATTTATAAGGATTTTAAACTGCTATATAACATGCTCTGTAAAGCATGTAATTAAATGCGAATTGGAAACAATTATAAAACTGTCCAAATATTCCTTAATTGCAAAACTAGTAAATATTATAGCTTATATTATGTAGTTATTTATATCCTACCAACCAAAGTAAAAGGTATAAGCGTATGTCATTATGTTAAGATGTAGATTTATGATGGTAAGATAATCTATACTAATATTATAAAGCTGAAGAGTTTGTTTGTTTGAACGCGCTAATCTCGGGAACTACAGGTCCGATTTGAACAATTATTTCGGTGTTACATAGCCCATTTATCATGAAAGGCTATATATCATCTTGCTGCGACCAACAGGAGCAGAGTACTGTGGGTAAAACCACGGAGCACAGCTAGTTTTTCATCTTGGTTGAGTGGATTTTAATTTAAAATATGTAGTAGCAAATTGATCCTCTTCACTACATAGTATAAAACAAAGACGCTTTTTCTGTCCCTATGTCCCTATGTATGCTTAAATCTTTAAAACTACCTACACAACGGATTTTGATGCGGTTTTAGTATATAATTTATTTAGACAAAGCGGGCGAAGCCGCGGGCGGTAAGCTAGTTAAAAATATTATGATCACCATGACAATGTTCAGTAATATTAAATATTAATCATTAACTTTACTAGGAAATCGCAAATAAATTTTTAAGACAAACATAAATCTTGTATTTCTAATTATATTTTATTCAATTACAGATTTATTTAGATAATTCTAATTTTAATTTGACCAGTATTTTCTAATTTCAACATTTTATGTGTATTCTTTTTCAAATCAGACAGTTCCAGAGATAAGCGCGTTCAAACAAACAACAAACTTTTCAGCTTTATAATATTATAGTAGAGATTTGTAAAATATTTATCGTAAGAAAAGTAAAATATTTCTCTCACTTGTTCGCGTGTCTATGTTGTTCACATTCTGTATATTATAATCTACTTTTACTTAACTTTTTGAGGAATCAATAGCTTCAATAAACCCATGAAATATTTCATGACAAAGATTTATAAACATTCCTCTTACACATAGGTTGTAGAAAGATGTTTTATTTACATTATATTCTTCTGAATATTGAGAAAGAACCTAGTCTGTTGTAATAGAGCAATCTTTTGCATTCTAGTTTCTGTTCCATTTGTTTAGAAATTAATGTAAAATATGACAAACCTTAAGCAATTCCATAACTCTCTTTTCATAAGGAGCATGGCCAACTACTTCACGTACCAGATCCCTCACGAATTTGGAGTGTTTGGTTTGAAGCTGAAATGTAAAAATAAACAAATAAGTAAAACAACATATTTGGAATTTAAATACTTACCTAACATACATATTTTGGAAGTCAATAATGGTCATTGTTAGGTTTTGTATGTTAAGTACAATGGACACTGTATTAGGTTAGGAATTAAAACCAGTGTTCTTTTCCACAAATATAATATTAAATCCATGGATATATTTTTACATAATATTATGAATAAGTGATTAAACTAGATTCTCCATTATAAACCAATCGATGCCGGCTTGAATAAAAATTGTCATAGAATTTCGACTATAATATTCAAATATAGTTTATAAACAATAACATTACAAAGTACTTACGCCCTTGAGCCTGGCGGGTCTGATTCTGATTGCTTTGTCTGTAATACCCTTCTTCCCTCCGGAAATCTTTGTTGTTTTGTGGCCTTTACGGAGACCTACCGCGATCTCGAACCTCGGAGCCATGCTGAAATAAACAGGCACAGGGTGAACTTGGCGATTAAATACTCAACTACACATAACACCAGTAGTATTTCAATGCTGAATGCACTTCAGTTATCACAAAATATTTAAAGATCTTATTGATAAAAATAAATTAAATTTGCGAAAACGTACTTGACTGTTTGACAGTTTTCACGAAAAGAAATCCTATAAAAACTGACACTTTGTGTTGATGTTTGACATTGACATCTGACAAGTTTCATTGTCTTTGGTTTTGCAGTTACTAGCTGTAAAATAAAAGATTTTATGTCCACGAATATTCTCATTGAAATTAATTTATCTGTACATTATCCAAAACATCGCTGCTCAAATCAATATTAAAATATATTATAGCGATTCTACATTGTGACTCAAGGTGAAATCAAAACCTGTATGACATTGGGGGCTGGGGCTATTACAAAGGGCTATTAAGTAAACAGCGAAATTGTTATTACGATTATCACTTAAATAATACAACCAGTTGTATTTTTGTAGTGTTTATGGATTGAAGTAAACTTGAGTATAATGTTAAGCTGCATCCTTGCCTTGCGAGCTCTACTGTTTCTGAATCTCTCGTAAAATTAAGTATTAAATAAATTTATAAAAAATATTTATTTTATACAATATGACGTGATAATATAATATTTGCATTGCCCACAGGTTTATCATTTATGCAAGTTTATTGTACGGTCAAAGTTTTCCTTATGTATTAACAATTAACAAGAATAACAGTACTAAAAGACTAGTATTATTAAGCCAATAATTGTAAAAAAAGGTATATTATTGACAAATGCGAAATGACAGATGATAATTGACAGTGTCAGAATTTAGAAAACCTAACCTTAAAAAATAAACAAGTTCGGTCGAGCGAATTATTGATAAGAATTATTTTATTGAGGCTTCCTCTTTTATACATTGTTATTATTTTTTAAATTCAATGTGGCATGCTGTTCATTCTTACCAAATATTTTATCTGGTGTGAGAAACACAAAGAACAAACACAACAAATAACATAACCTATCATTCAACTCGTACTCATATTTTGCGTGTACTATGGAAGTCGGAGCTGTAAAACAAGCTTTTAATAACGAGGTATTTCTTTTGTTTTATCTTATTCTTGTATTTCACATTTAACTTAATTTATATTTTATACATAAGAGTTCTAACAACAATGTTTGTAATTTTCAGGTTATCCATTTGAAAAAAAGCTTAAATCAAGCCAAAATCCATACCATACATAAACTAACTAGGAAGGCAAAGACTTTCAACGAGAAAAAGGCTCCAGATAAAGTTAAGGAAAAGTTGAAACGGAAAGCAGAGTCAGCGGTGAATGAAGTCTTAATTATCAAGGTATTTTTAACTTTCTATCATCTGAAATAATATCTGTAAAAACATTAATTAAATGTATACTTTGTTAGAATTATACTTTAATAAATTCAGTTACAAGTAATATCTTTCATTAGGAATATTGTTAAATAACATTACACAGCGCTTACATTTTTAACAAAAGGTCTGTCTTTAATAACCTTGCTTTCAACTTCTTAGATTAGCTAACCAAAGTATAATTATTTCTTGTAATATACTTTCTTATGAGAAAATAGTTGTAATACATACTTATTTTTAGTATTGTAGATTAATCCATAAATTTTCTTGTATTTTATACATATTGTGCCATTATATGATTATAAAATACCTTTATATTTGTATAACAGCATACTGTTATTTTGCAGAAAATCAAGCCTCGAGATGTTGCAAGATTCATAGTCACACATAAAGGTAATCTAATTGATTTTATAAATAAACCTGAAGTGGACCAGAACAAGGCATGTGCGAGGCTACTGCTTCATAAAGCATTGCAACAGAAATATAAAACTATAAAAGATAGATTCGGCAACATATCTATCAATGATTTGCTTATGTCAAGGCATGAACGCAGAAAGCTCAAGAAGGAATTGAGAGACAAACAGAAAGAAAAGCGAAAAGGTAAAGGTAAAACAGATAATAAGGTGCAAAATGAAAAAGATACTGTAATGGTTGAGAAAGATATAGGTTATGATGATGAAGATAATATGAGTGTATCACATGATGAAAATGACTCTAGTGATATGTCAGATGATTCAGAGAATGAAGAAATTGAAGAAAATGTTGCTAGTAAAATAAAAGAATCTGACAATGAAGATTCAGGGACAGAAGAAAATGAAAATGTTGCTAGTAAAATAAAAGAATCGGACAATGAAGATGATAAAATGATAGGAAATTCAGATGAAGATGTTGGTAAAGATGTAGATAGTGACCATAATGATGAAACTGTTCAAAATAATGATGATAATGTAGTAGGGAAGTTTGTTAGAGCTACTCCAATTAAGGAAAGCAGTGAAACAAAACCTATAGTCAAAGTTAATAAGCCTATTGTTAAAAAGGACAGTAAAAAGAAAGAGAATAAAAACAAAAACATAAATGAGAAGATATTAAAACGGAACTTTAATAAAAAGGAAGATGAAGCTATAAAAGCAGTGAAAGTGGTTGATCCTTTCTTTAAAACGTCAAGTGGTGATAATTACATGTCCCTAGCTGAACCTAGGGCTCCAGATGAAGTCAAAGAAGTGCATAAGCAAGGAAACAGGCAATATAGAAGAGCTGTTATGTTTGGACATGTACCTAAAAGTAAACCTAGAAATTTCCAACAAGATAATAGAGATAATAAATTCAAAAATTCATACAACAAAAATGCAAATTCATATGATAAAAATGATGATAGATTCAATAAGAATAATAATTTCAAGTCATACAATAATAATGATAGGAAAAACAAGTTTAATGATCATCAATCAAAAGATAAATTTGATGAAAAACCAGAAAAGTTACATCCCTCATGGGAAGCTAAGAAGAAACTGTCATCTGTGTTACCATTTCAAGGTAAAAAAATTGTTTTTGATGATAGTTGAAGGATTAAAAATATTATTCAATATCTAGTCTTTAATCTTTATTTCTTAACTGTATTAAGATAGAATTTAAGGTAACCCAAATAATAACAATTATTAATGTTCATTGAAAAAACGAATACATAGTTGATTTGTCATTTGGCAGACGATTTGTAATGGTATTTTGAATGGTTATCCAAATACTATATAATGCTTTTGAAGATAAACTTCGTTATCCGCGTTGAGAGTTAAATTTAAAGGTCGCGTCATAGAAATATCGTCACATCATGAAGTAAGGCGACGATTTTGGAATCTTTGAATCTTGCCAAAGACGTTTTACTTCTGACAAGTGTGCTCGGCACACACGCTCTTTCTTATTTTTAACCTTCACTTAATAGTGGATACACCTGCAATTCAAATTTCATTAATTAACTAATTATTGTGCATTAATTTTCATCAAGTATTCAAAAAATATTCAACTACTAAAAACTCTATAAGTCTTCTATAAGTTGATCTTTTTTGGATTATGAAACCGGGCTTTTTTGATTTTATAAAAGTAGAAATATATATTTTTTTGTTTTCGGTTCATTCGAGCTAATAATGAGATAATACAAGCTTTTATTTTCTACAATAGGTATACAATAATACATCAGAGTTTAATATTTCTTATTAAACACCATAAACAATAATACCAATAGGAAACATAGACCATAGTCATTATTTATAACAATGCTTTTCATTCCTGTCTATACACATTCTTTTGTCTTCATAATGATTTGCGTCTTATATGCATTCAAGTCGAGAAATTCATCAAGGAAGTACGAATACACAGTACTCATAGCTTTCAATCTAACAATAGTATGCAACTCATAACTGTAAACCGTAAACCTTCAGTGATATATTGTTCACGCGCGCTAATAAATAGATAACATAAATTATCACAGATTATCACCGCACAAAATTAAAGTCATCTGTCACTCAAGCTGTCAACGCACCAATATGGCGCCGTAAATCGCTTGAAGACATCTAGAGTGCATTGAGCATAGAATTATGCATTTCAGGCCAAATCCACGTCCGAAATTAATAGCAGGTCACAGAATTGTGTTTCCGCATGCAAATTCCACGTTTATGATTATTGCGCTGCGGTATTGTTGATAAGGAATGTTCTATTTGGCGGGATTTGCAAGGTGCATTTCCCTTGTTACAGCAGGTAGCTAATGGCTGCATTAAAGAACTGTTAGCGCTTTAGTATTAACAACCATTTAAACATGCTGCGTTATGTAAAGCCGCTCCTATATTAAAATACGTCAAAGAAAAAATGATTGCGGTCTTTGAATGTTTTAAGCGTAGCATCTTGTGTAAAAACAAAGGAACTAAATCTTAATAAAAAGAGGAAAAAACACGGTCTCTCCTAAGTTTTCGGGTTAAATATTCATATATTCCACAAGGGGTCGAGATAGTGGCAAAAACTTGTAAATTGTTTTTGTCCGAATCGTTTGACCTTTACTTTTTACCAAATCTTTTCGGGCCTGTAATCCGTTCGCTTAATACGGTAAGTATTACATTTATCTCGAAAACAGGTGTTACCATAATCCTATTGCGGGAAAATAATTGTAATTAACTGAAAATATTGTTAATTAGTAGGTAGATGCTTCTTATTTTTAATCGACTATAACTACATAGGTACCTACATATTAGATACCTACAACTTTCGATTTGGCTATCGGCGGTCACTCAAAAATATACTTTAGCAGACCTTACTAATAATTATAATATAAGTAATTAATTAATTTGTTTATTTAATCAGCACTAGTGCGTAAAGCGTAGACCTGAAATATTAAAATTAATAGTGATGTAACGTACACGCGTATTTATCGATGAAAATGATAAAGCACTTTTTTCATATTCCTTTTGTCACGTGCCGTTAAATGGGGTCACGTTTAGACGAATAATTACGATTGTGATCGCGATTTCACACAAAAAGCAAGATTTAATATCCTAACTCGGTGTAAACCGTTTTTAAATTGAAAATATACGTGACTGTTTCAGCTTCGGTGTTATCTATTTTGTGTAACTGATTTCCTTGGGTATGAAAATTTTAGGTTGTTAATTATCGATTGAAGTGTTAATTTTGATTGCCTTGTTATTGTTACTATCAAATTCGAGCACTGCAGTCTCATTGTAAATACAATTCCCATATAACGTCGGTAATACAATAATTGTTGTAGATATTTATGAATACGACATAGCTTTTAGTACTTGTTTGTCGCTTGATATTTCAGTCTCTGGTTGTATCTATAAATATAATATTTATTTATATAAATAAAAAATAAGGAACACAGAATAATTTATTATAAAAAGCTAGTTTGTTTGTTTAAAGAAGGAAAGATATTTAAAGTCTAACTTTTATTTTAAATTTCTGCCTTGCTCTGCAATTAACCGTTAAGAGGTTATTAAAGTAAACGTTTTGATTATAAAAACAAAATAATTTACTGAATATAACATACAGAAATGTAGGAAAGTAGGTAAGAAAAACAAAAAAAAAATGTTTTAGTCATTTTTATCACTTCATATAAATATTTACAATTCAATTACGTATAACAAACTCAACGTGATATCAAATTTTGTATCAAATATGCCGCCTTGTGTCGTCTTACGTAATGTACTCTTTGCTATACATTATTGTAACATATATAGTATTTCAAAATTTACAAAATTTGATGTCATAAAATTGTTTCCATAATAAATATTTATATACCTACTATGTATACACGTATTAAAGTATATTTTGATTTTCAATAAGTCTTTAGGAATGAACTTTATAATTTTATACATATTAAATTCAATTAACCGCCTTTAAAATTAACAATTTACAAAAATATTGATTCACAAAATTTTTTCAGATAACTACTTGTGTTTATTTTTTAGTTTAACTTCATAAAATATCTCAATCATTTAGACCCGAATACAGTGAGATTGTTGTAAGGACCTCCTAGAACCTAGAGTAGGTTCAATTCCTGGCAATCATTGTATGAACCACGAGAAATAATTTAATAACTGTGTTTTCTATGATTGGCCACAATTTTTAAATAATCTGATAGAATTATGTAGACTTAAATAATGAAAAAATAAATATTAATGGCCACAACTTAATAAGTCTATGAGCTAAACTAAATTGCTAATATAGCTACTACCATTCAATTGTAAAATTGATATTTAGCACACAGTTTTTTCACACGTGAATGTAGTCAGACTTAATTACTTGCACCTAGTATTGTTTAAAGTACAAACGAGTAATTTTAGTTAGACTTAATTACATGCATGTTTTCTTGATTGTATCTAGAAAGTCGTATGAAATAGTAATTACAATGTAACTAAGTACACACTTTTTGTTTTCAAATTAACTTTTTATAGCACAACATTATTTCTTCAATTTTATGTTTTTTGATAACACCAAAAATACCACATTTAACACATAAAACATCGTTTCACATTTAAAAATCGATATTTAAACTTATCGATATAATCACAGTCCATCACTATTCAGTGTTCACAGTCTAGTTTTGTTGTCTGTGCTTTTGTCGTCTTTCTTTTTGTCCTGTGCTTGCGCGTCTTTTAATGAATCTGGTAGTTTTTGGTTGTTTGTCTCTGGTAGAGTCATTACTATTAAACCTGAGATGGCGGACATTACGCCAAATAGTAATGTCGGTAGGTACACGTAGTATTTCGACTGAAAAAGAAATAAACATTAAATATAATATGACAGTAATCAATACTGATTCATAACGCAGTTTAAATTAAAAAAAAAGTATGGTAGAGCTCATGAAACTAAAACTAAAATTAGATAAATACACATTCTGATCACAGAACTGCGATACATTTTAATAGGGATTTATTATTTGAGACTAAAATAATTGCTTCTAAACAAAAAAAACAAAAAAATAAATGCGCTCTCTAGCTTTTTAAGTAAAAAAAGAATCATAAAAATTGGTTCACCCAGTCGAATGTATTGAGGTGACAAACACAGAATAAATACAGCTGAATTGAGAAGCTCTTCCTTTTTTTGAAGTTGGTCAAAAAATATATATAAAAAAAAAACTTACCAACAACGGTGTCTGTGGAGCAATAGTAGACCCGATTCTACCAATAGTAGAACAAATAGCAAGGAGGGTAGTTCTATAATTGGTTGGGAAAACTTCAGCTGCGAAAATGTATAGTGAATTATACGCGAGCGTTATAAAGAACTTGCCGCCGAGGTAGAAGGTTGTGGCCCAGTTGCCGCCTGTAATTAATTAAAATTAAAATTAATAAAATGATAAAAAATGGACAAGTTGCGGTGGCCGTGCTTGATATTAAATAAAAGAAGGCAATAGGTATAAGATACACATTTTTCATGAATGCACTAAGATAACATAAAAAAATAACAATTACCTGGCACAAATTGATGAGTAAAAAGTATAACTCCAGTCAACACAAACGCAGTAGCGATCACCCGCTTCCTCCCAAAGCGATCCAAACATATCAGCTTGCACACATTAGCCGGCGCCTCTATTAGAAGCACCACTATATAATTCAAATACCTATTCCCGGACAGTTCTATAGCATTGATCGAAAGACCATAATAGACCAACGTAGACGACGTCCATAAAAAGGAACAAATGAACAACCTTTTCCATATTAAACCAGACATGAATATTTGTCTCACACTCGACTGGTTGCTTTCTAAAGACTCAAACTTTCTTGCGTCTCTCTGTTTGACGGCGTGTTTTTCCACTTGATCGTAATGGTCCTTTGGAACGGATACGTTGTTGAATTTCTCGCTACTTTTTAGTACATTGATGCCTTCGTCGAACTTCCCTTTACTGAAGAACCAACGAAAGCTTTCAGTGAGGACCCAAATGTAGAAGAATGTTATGATAGCTGGAGTATAAATGATGAGGAGGAGGTATCGCCAGTTCTGCAGCCACCAGGAAAGCATGGTTACTGAGACGCCTCCTAATATGAACATTGTGTTGAAGAGTAGACTGACGAATACTCTTCCTTTGGGACCAACTAGCTCCATAGCTGGAAGGAAAAGATAATCATAGCTAATTAATCATAATTGTTATATATTCTACATACAAAAATACATGAGACTTTGATGACTTTCAAATATTATGTTTGTCCAATGTTCATGTTACATTATTATAATATACATAAGATAAGGTTTAATGGTATATTTTTTATATAAAATTATTATACACACTTATAAAAGCTTTTCGATACACTTAAGGCGTTACCCGGCAATTTCGACTATGTTCAACCTCTATAAAGTCTGGTACAACATAAAGCACAATACCGAAAAAAATATATAAAATAGGATGGTCTTTGATCTTTAATTGCTCGCGAGGACTTTTTTCCAAAGTTAATAGATTTCTAGAAAAAAAATGTGCCGTGGTCATCGATTTTTCCGCAAATACTCTATAAACTTCGTAACCTGCTGACTTAGAGCTCTGAAAATTTTATGTTTAATAAATTATCAGTTACACAACAGTCCCTGACGAGGATTTTTTGTTTCACTGATTAGTATCTTTTTAAATACAAAATGCGAGGAAAAAAGAAGGTGCAGGGTGAGAGGTTTGAGATCCGCCAAGTATCCTCAAGGTTATTAGCGCATGTAAAAGCCTTAATTATTTCATTTCATGTTGTGATCGTGAGACATAGGATATTTAAATATTTTGTAAAGCATAACATGTATTTATTTCTGTAACAGTGAAATCCTGAATCCTGAAACACTATATTGTTTTTTTTTCACATATAGGTAGTTTTCCAATTACAGCACTAGAGCGCATTAATCATTATGCGGCATAATGCTTAACGTTGAATGTTTCAACTACAGCAACGCTTCGCACAATCGAGCACTAATAAATGTACCTAATGTTTTCGCGTGATGCGTGCAATCGATTATCGTTAACTAGTAATATTATTAATTGTTGGAAAAAAATTTAAAGCTTTCGTTTCATTGTAGTTTTTTCGAAATAATCAAAGTTAATTCAAATTGTGTTAAAAAAATAAATATAAGTATGGATGAAGGTACAAACATTGAAAAAAATGTTAATGAAATAATCAAAATCCAAATTACTTAAAATAACCGTAAATAGTTTTCAACCAATTATTATGTATACCACTTTATTTACACATTAAAATATTTTTTTTTTCAACACTGAACTTAGCGCAACCTGCTGGTGCATTTGAAAACTAATTCACGTTCCAATTAAGCATCAGCATAATTCGGCATTGTGCGCCACTGAGTCGCATTATGCTCTGTAATTGGAAAACTACCATAATTGCGATATTTTGTTAATATCAAAATATATTATCCTAATGACGTAAAAGATCACGTTCACTCTATTCATCTAAAAATATCCTGTAATACATTTCCATTGTGTTCTATTAATGAAAATATAATACCGAGAATATCGGCTTTCAGACTTGATAAACAAACTCGATTGATCTTTCACAAAATACAAATACAAGGACGGTAAACAAAATAGAATTTGTCGCTATTTGCGTGATTCGTCCTCTCAAATTAGACCATGAACATGTCATGGAAACGGGAATTAACTCCGGAAGAGTTAGAAAAAGTCTAATTAGTTACAAATGATTGTTGATGCATAAAACACGAGGTTAAATCGGCGGTGGGTGACCAGGGTGTCGTCATTATATGATTTGCAAATTCATCACAATGGATATCCTGTCGATATTGGAACTAATTGAGATTTTGATCATTGTAATCCTATAGAATTGGTAGTTCTCTGTTACAATATAGTCTCAAGATTTCTGCCATGGAATTGTAACTGATAACCATTTTTTTATGTATTTACATATCCGGAAATAAGAGTTCTTTCTAAAATACGCTTCTTTTGTTCAATAATATGACTGTGAGATTTTTCTTCAGCAGCAATATTTTTCGTTTTCCTACACTAAATATCAAAGACCAGGGACTTTTTGAATCTTACGTGTTTACTGTATCAAGGAGGACTTCAGTCAATTTACCAGCTTGGTGTTAAAAGCTCTAATAGCTTTAAAACAACACAATATGTTGTTCTATTTATAGCATTGCATTGCTCATTAACTTGAAGTAACTACTACAAGATTGCTAATATTATTACTTACATAGTCTTTGTACATGTTATATGTTACTATGTGTTATAAGGATAGAATAATTAAGTTGGTGACAAAGTAAGCTCAGGATTATAATCAAATGCATTGTAATAAATGACCAATATTAATTGGCATAAATAAATTTAGTATCTCCATAGATAGCGTTAACGAGTTTATATTACAAGAATTCCGAAGATAAAACATTCCAGCAAATAAAACCTTCAGTCAAAACTGTTCAGACATTTAGAGGTTATGGTGGAATAACGAAATTCATGTAAAAAAACCTAGACTTGTAATATAATTCAAATTCAAAAAAGTTTGATATAGAAAGCTAAATACGAATTTAATAATTAATGATTACTCTACATACAGCCACAGGCTGTATTAAAGCTATGACGTACATCATTTGTAATTGAAATAATTTTAGTTAATTAACGATGTGTATATTTTGTACGTGTTTAAAATTAATCATGGTATCTATTTGTATCTAGCAATGATATTTGTTTATCCTAATTATGCGTTATGAATTAAAGGTAGCTATATCATTTTAGATGCAGTGATATAAAAGCGTGAAAAATAATAAAAATAGTTTGAAAACAAAAAAAACTTAAAATAAAACACGCTTTAATAATATGATAAACTCTTTAACAACTGTATTGACACCGATCCTTGATATGTTTACAAAATTTGAATTAAGTCTGTCCGTTTAAAGTGAGTCTGAAAGAGTTGGAATATATAAACTTACAAACATACAGGTGAAGCTAATGTAAAAAACGTGTCAAAAAAGTAAACATTGGATTTCCCTCTAAACCATTTCTCTTACAACTTACCATAGTCGGCTAATAAATGAAAGTACCGTACAAAAATAATAGATCGAAAATGCTCTGTTAAACTTGGTCTATTTTTTATAAGGACCAGTGAAGCGCGGACTAAACTGTCGGACAGCGTTTAATTTAATTGTTTTTACTAACTGTATCTAGCTGGGAAAATGTTTTTGCTATGTTGTTTTTTACGAGAAAGTGTATAAATTTTAAATAGCCCTATATTATCGGGGAATTGTTTTTTGTTTAATACTCTCAAGTTAGTTTATTTTTCGAAGGTTGGTGTTCACGTCATTGACAGTGAAATACTCCTATTGTATAAAGTATTGGAATAATGAAATGCTATTTAAATGCTAATAAATTTATGTAATGGGTGTTTATGGACAAGTTATCTTCGCTATAGAAAATCTATTGATCTAACTGATCATTTTCGAGATGAATTTAGAATTTAGAGGAGATAAAGATAATAAAATACAAATTTACTTTAAAATATAAAATTTAAAATTACTTTACATCTACAGACATCTACACTAATAAAATAAAGATTATCTTTTTTATGTTTGTGATAGAGAAACTTACAAACTTCTCAACTGATTTTGAAAAATTTCAACCAGTATTTTCTAATTTTCGCCTCGGTTTAATATGTAGTATCTATTAGAATTGACTATGAATTTGATATTTTTGGTTTTATGGCATTCAATTTATAAATTTATAAGAATTGACTAGTTTTTCTGTGACAATAGAAGTGTCAATATTTGGATCTTTTTTTGATAGATCTGAGAATCATATCATGGGTCCTTAATTAATAATTTTATCTGATTATTTTTCCGACCCAAATATCGACCAATAGAATTGCACCATTCGACGTCACGTGGTACAACCTACATGGTATTATACTGATAATTTTTTGAAAATTTTCTCTGGTAGTTGCTATATATAAAAAACAAAACATGATCCAGTCAAATTAACCACACGTCAAACTGACAGGTTGAATTCAATTGTGAAAATTGGAGATTTTGCATGAAAATGAGTCGATTTGGAGTTTGTTCTCTGTCCTTAATTAAATGTTGTTTTATTCATTATGAAATTCTTATTTGTTAACTGTACATTACGTCTCATGGTGCAATTCTATTGGCCGACATTTGGGACGGAAAAATAATCCCCCGAATACCACACGAGCTTCAAAATTATCTGGCATTTCCCAAATACCCGATAATTTTGAAGCTCTTGTGGTATTATAAGTGAGTATTTCCCGAATGATGTCAGAAATAACTGCTATCTTATGACAATCATTCATTATCACTCTGAAATATTTAAAATTAATATTTATACGATAAATAATGAAATTCATGTATTTTAAACATGTGTATAATTTTATTCATGTAATTTATAATTACAAATGTTGATTTAAACATGCATAATTGCGTATTTATCTCTTTTAATAGATTTTTATTTTGTATTGTAAATATTGGTTGATAAACTCAAGCTTTGTATTTATAGAAATGATGAAAATGAGATAAATGTTGAAAAGCTGAGTTACGTGGTTGTTTTTGATTGATTTGGTAAGTACTAGAACTGACTTAAATATCTTTACATTAGGTAGGGGAGACCGGGGTTCGACGTTCCGATTTTGGAGTCGGAG
>CAJQZM010041213.1:0-23514 GCA_907164665.1 Colias nastes | reverse complement strand
TTATATGACTTCTCTTACAAAAAACTCTTATCAAGTTACGTACTTTGAACAAGAAAAAACTTAAACACCAATTTAAAAACAAGTCGTTTCGAAATTTCTAATTATGAAACAGGCAATTTAAATGTACTAATTATTAAACAAAAAAGGCAATTCAAGTGAAGTAAAAAACTGTCGTTAAAAATCAATTAAAATTGATTTATTGTAAGTTATTCGTAAGGATAAATGTGATCTTGCGCAAGCAGATATTTGTATGAGGAGATGATCATTTTAATCATATAGGTAATGTTATAAATACGAGTATAATGACATTTTCCTCAGTACAGCAATTAGTGAAGAACTTAGTGCTCAGAGTTCAATTTCTAAGAAAATTAACTAACATATACACGGGACCATACACCACCTACTTTCATAGTTTTAATACTTTTTACAATGACAGAAATTACCAATTTTTCAATGGTCTGTTGATAGTAGGTATAACTGTCTATCTGTGTATCTGTAACGCTTTCATAGTTTGGAATTTGGAATGAAAAACCTTTGTGACTAGAAATAAAAGGTCAAACAGGCTACTTTTTGGGGAAATTTTTTGCCTGTGTTTTTCCCGTGTGAAATCGCGGGGCACACTTATTTGTAAAATAAATTGCAAAGTTTAATCTAAAAATATAACAGCGTATCTAGGTCACAGATTATCCCGTACGTTCTATACAATTCACAAATTACACATAGGAAATACCACTGTATTGTGACCTTAAATATATTTCCTATAATTTGTGCGAGTTCCTATGTCATATAGGAAATCATTTTAGATTTATTTGTTACTTATTCTATACGTTTTTTGTTACGCACGGCTGGTGCTATTAACACCATTTAAAAATCTTACGATTTAGTGATAAGCAAAAAAGGATTAGAGATATCTCAATTGTGTAGAGCTTTAAATTTAGACTTGATATTTGAGTGAGAAAGCTCTTCTTAAAGTCTCTATAGCTTAAAATAGAAAGCTTTTTTTTAATAAAAAGCTATCCCATGATCACAAATCACAACCACGTTTTCAACTATATGGCATTGTATCGCATAATTCCTGACTGATTAAAAAGCTGGTGAGCAGCTTTTTACTGTAACGAATATATTGATTCATATTCAAGTTTCTAAGACTCTGACTACCAGAGATTCTGATAACATTAAAAACTAACTAAAGAAAGACCTCTCAAAATATCAGTTATCCATTAAACTTATATCCAAATTCGTATTTAACAGCACTTAATCTATTTCTAAGATTGTATAGGTAATAAAGGTGTTTGTTTCAATGGGGTTGCCATGAACAAATGTTTAAAAGCCGGTTAATAAATGATTAAAAAAATAGTACTCACCAAGAACAAAACAAGCGGTATACACCCCACCACCCAGTGCTGGCTCCAGAAACTCGAGCACAATAAACATCTCATAGTTCAAGGAAAACGCGCGAATGACGCCGAACACGCCGTTCGCAACGCTCGCGAACACGACCGCGAGGCGTCGACCGAACTTGTCGGATATCAGACCGGTCAGTGGTATGGATATGAAGAAACCCGCGTTGTGTACTGTTCCTACTAGGGATCGCTTCCAGTCCTGGCAGCCAAGGTCGAACTGGAAAGGTAAGTTTGAAAGTTATTGTTTGGTATGTTGGTACTTATGGTACGTGGTTTGGTGATGATGTATAGACTATAGACATAGACAAACATGGATTCAACAAATAGTGACAAAACACAGAAAAATAGATTAAGTGCATTATGGGCCCTCTTCACAATCGTGAGCTTTGGCCAAACAAATGATCGTCGATGTTTGCCGCCATGATACAAAAATAAATAAGAAAAAAAGACGTGTGGCACTCGGGGACTGCCGCGGTTAATCTATTGCATAGCATGCCTTCAAGCCACACCTCCGAGCCCGTCGGAGTGGGGAGCGTGAGGTTTTTTCGTTACGTAATTTCTCGATTCGGTCCCCGCGCTCAAGGCCCGCGATAGAAGCTATGCAATAGCTTAAAAACAGTATACATATTTGTTTGTACAATATACAATAATGCATGAATTTATGTAACTAATTAGATTTATTAATTTGAAAATAGTCAAACTGTATATTGACTGTGAGTTAGAAACAAAATATAGGAGAGAGATAAATAGAGAAAATATAGGCAATATGAATTTATTCTTGTAAGAGCAATAAGCTTTTTATAGTACTATGTTATTATAGTAGTCGAGTGCCTATACATTTACTTTTGACCATGTATACACTAGTGAAAAGTAGCCCATATTTTGAATTTGAATTTAAATTTCCATAATGTGATATTTCAGGCGTTTAGTAGAGTCTGCATCAAAGAGCATCAAAACCAACTTCAAATATAAATTTAGGGGATTCAGCTCTACACTAACATTTGGAATTATAGTATTAGTTTAAGTGCACTAAAACCATATAACTACTACAAATTTATTCTACATTCCGTTCTTCCGAGACCAAAATTACCAATCTTCATTCCAATAAGCCGCTAGAGCACCGGCATAAAAATGCTCTGGCATTTAAAAATAATTAGTCTTTCTATTGGTAAAAGGATTTCCAAAATCAGTTCAGTAGATTCAGAGATTAACCCCTACAACTCAACACACGATACCTGTATATTAGTAGATTATTATTATTATAGACTAGCTTTCCGCCCGCGGCTTCGCCCACGTTTTCGAAGAAAAACCCGCATAGTTCCTGTTCCCTTCCTGTTACCTATGTGTTAATCCAAGTACCCTTTATATGTGTGCTAAATTTCATTGTAATAGGTTCAGTAGTATTTGCGTGAAAGAGTAACAAACATACATACATACCATACATACACATACATCCATCCTCACAAACTTTCGCATTTATAATATTAAGTAGGAAGTAGGATAGGATAAAAATATTATGGGAAGAATAGCATAAATATAAATAAAAAATGTTTGGTCTCCTAAGGAATGTAAGAAAGTAAGTTAATTAAGTATTTAAGCTGTTCGATAAGAGAATCAGTAGATTTGTTTTCGTAACTAACAACCGATAAATTTTAATTTTACGCTGCTGATAAGTGAATACTAAACCTCTACGCGTGCATTTAATTTTCATTTTTTATTATTCATTCATTTTATTGGTAGCTTTAGCATATTCAACGTGAGTCATTTCAAATCAATTTCAATCAAACGAGGTTTTATTGACGTGACAACGTCTTAAATTAGGTTGCGGCTGGGAGTCACTTATGAAAAAGTGTAACGCTCGGTAACGTTACGATGAGTCACCGAACGAGAGAGAGGCCCGCCGAATGCCTTGCGTCTCTCTCCCACTCAACTATGATCGAGAAAAAGACGTTGTCACGTAAAATCTTCGCCCGTAAAACCGACTTTACAGGCAACCATTTTTTTTTTTTATAATGTTGGAAAATGCTACAACATATTATTATGTCTTTACAAAATATATTACTACATTGTTATGTACTTAATTCGATTATTTTTTTCCTTCTTAAAACGATTATTATGATTGATAAGTTTTAAAACAGCTGGTATAAGTTACCAATGAAGGTTAATGTAAAAAACGAGCATTGACATTGTACATGCAACATAACGATTAGCTATACATATTTGCA
Source organism: Colias nastes (assembly GCA_907164665.1). Classification (NCBI taxonomy): domain Eukaryota; kingdom Metazoa; phylum Arthropoda; class Insecta; order Lepidoptera; family Pieridae; genus Colias; species Colias nastes. Next base: position 19,886 of record CAJQZM010041213.1, on the reverse strand, counting down.
TTGAAAGATGTACTAAAATAATTTATTAACTTTACAGAATGATATAATATTTACAAGGTTGAATGAATGATATAATTTAGTACATATTTACAAGGGCTCTCACTAATTAATATAACATCACTATCGATCTTCTTAACACGTATTTAGAGATAGATACTATTCAACATCCTGTACTATACAGGTATATGACATTGGTTGGTTCCGCAATCGTAAAGTACCATTGTGTTTACTGAATATTAATTATAGATATGTGGGAATAAATGTCACCATGAACGATTATAAGAACAATCACACATTGAATGTGGATTTTTTATGTTTTATTGTGGGTTTTTCGTAATAGGTTATTAGTTTAGTTCAATAAACTATTGTTATTAAATTATGAGTATGTTCAAGAGGGATATAAATTATATTTGATGAGTGAATACATAATAATAATACTCAGCTTGTGTAGAATGTAGATCCTATCCTATCCTACTAATATTATAAATGCGAAAGTTCGTAAGGATGTATGTATGTATGTTTGTCACTCTTTCACGCAAACACTACTTAACCGATTACAATGAAATTTAGCACACATATAGAGAGTAACTTGGATTAACACATAGGATAGGTATTATCCCGGAAATCGCACGGGAACGGGAACTATACGGGCTTTTCTTTGAAAACGTGGCCGAAGCCGCGGGCAAATTTTTAATTAAAAATACGATAAGTAGGTTCGAAATAGTGTTTAAGTTTGTTTTTTACATATTTTAATTTAGTTTTTACGTTAACAACTAATAACCTATACCTACATATCAAATATACCTACGCATGAAAAACGTGTAAAAACAATTTGTCTCCACACTAAACTCTATTGCACTTAATAACATAATAATAATAATAATGTAAGCTAAATTTTACAAATCGTATTATATCAGTGAATTAACTGAATTAAAACTAGTTATTACATTAAATCCACATATATGTAGTAAATACAGCAATTAAGCTAACATAAACATTTAAACTACAGTTCACACTATTGTACGATCGCAATTATATATGATTATTATTTAATAGGATGTCGCGTAACTTTGACAAATCACTGCGTTTATAAAGCAAATTACAAAATGATATTATTTCGCTTTATTCGCGAGTGTATGCTGTAATCATAAATTGCAATAATAGCAATGAATTTAAAGTTGAAATTATTTTGTAGAGGAAAATATCATCTATAGTTGCCTAGGAGACGTACACTATTTATGTGACAATGTGAATGGATGTTTCGTTGTCATTTTAAAAAAGTGCAACCGTTTTTGATGAATTTTACCGTTAGCGATATATATAAGAGAAGGCAAAGAATTATATCTTCATTGAATAAAAGTTACTTTACATAAAACGAAGATGATTTTTTCAATGTAGGAATAAAAATTCAGTAAGACTTCCTCTTTGTCATCTAACAATTGCACGGGAGAGCAAGTATTGTAATACATTAAATTTAAAAGATTTTAACAAACACGAACGAAGTCGCGGGCGAAAGTAGTATTCTTACGTATATCATTCAGCCATCATGTTCAATAAAGTTATGTCTATATAATATATTAATAATAATGTATTGAGCAAGTAAATGCGTGCAAATTACTTATATCGATTCAACGAACCTTGAGCAAGGATTTTATGTGACATATTTCTTTTCATATCTTTTTGCACAACCTAGATACCTAGTACTATTATATATTCTGTGCCACTACATCTACAGCTTATTTTATTGTGAATACTGTTAAACCAAGTTAAAGAAAGTAGCAACTATTCACTATTCGGTAATATTCAGGTAATCCATGGTGAAATAGGTAAAGTTAGTAATGTTAAGCTTAAGATTAATCTACAATTAAACCGTCGTACTACAAAACATATTTTAAGTTCTGTAACAATATTTATTATTTAGTTCCACTATATCTAATCATTTGAAAGGAGTATGCATTTTGAAATATGTATAAATACCGTGTCTATCTCTATTAGAGCGGCCGCGGCGTTAAACGCGGTTTTATAGTGACACTTGTTTTACGTAAAAGGGTGAAAAACAAGCAATTCTAAGATCTATAATAAACCTAAGGTAAGTAGTAAATCGATACTAATAATTAATAATTCGATCTTTAAACTACACTCAAAATATAATCATCGGATTAAACCTCGTAGCCAACTGGCCTTAAGTCAACGACCGATCCTAAGATATCACGGTCCATCATCTGATAATTCCTTTGTACTCGAATAATGTTAAATCCGTTTTGCATTCCCCCATCTTCTTAGAAGTCAAACATACATAAATAATATTATAACAAGACAAGTATAGTTGATGATTGATTACTTTAGTAATTGCTATTTTTAATTTAATTTATTTATATATAGGTATTGAAGTTACGACACTTATTTTTAATTGGAATATTGTATTATAAAAATAATTAAATGAATTTTATACAATACAGAAATACAGTTTAAATAGCTACGTACTTATTAGAATTTTTTATGTTTGATTAATAAATATTATAAATTTAGAGAACAATTTTCATAAATATAATGAATAACTAGTGTCTTCCTTTGCCTGATGCAATATGGCATGAAATGGCATAATATCTATAGAAATAATTATAAAATATCACCTATTGCTCTATTTATCTGTTTATTTTCTTAATGCAATCTCGAATACCTATATAATGAGAAAGAAAATTAATTATTAACCATTGGAATGATTAAAAAACACCTGAAGTATAAATATTTAAATGATGGAATATCGTGATTTAAATCAGGATTAAAATATCATTGCATGATTGAAAACAAATCGCTCCTTAAAACTGTTTAGACATTTCAAGGTAGAAATTAATATTGGTAATAAAATGATCTTCTTAGAAAGGCACGCAAGCCCTTGACATCGTAGGGAAATTAGGCTAGTATAACTTGACACGAAGTTAAAGGAATCAGTTTATTGGAAAGAGAAATTAATTTAAATGTATATTGATATCAGTGGGTTAGGATTTTACGCATGTTTCTATTGAAATTAACCTATTGGTTAAAACAGGAAAAGACACAATGTAGATGGAAAATTAAAGAATAGCCGTACAATTAATTCAGGATTATGAGATAGAGTAAATAATTTAATTTATGTATTTTTATACTAGTGGGTCAGGGTTTAGGGCATGTTAAAATAGGTAAATGTGAAGGCACAATGTAGATGGAAAATGAAGGAAAGATTCTAACATTAAGTCAGGATTATTGGCAAGAGTAAATTAAAAAGTACATATTTCGATACGGGTCAGGGTTTATAGGTAAAGTTTGTAATTGGTAATACAATGTTGTTAGAAAATAAAGGAAATGTTTGTCTTTATGGAATGATGCTTATGAACAATATTGATCTGGTTAATATTATCCGTAATAAGAATACTTGAACAAAATTAAATATCTGAAAGTTGCGAGCCTTTAGTATTTTTGGAAACGTCATTTGCAAGTGGTACGTTTTAATTACAAAAAGCATATGAATTTTCTTTAGTCGTTTTTTTATATTCCTGTGTTGGCTCTTTACTTTAATTACACTATGCTTTAAAATCTTTATATCTTTATTATATATTTTTATTATCTAAAACCTTAAAATAAAGCTCTCAGAATGTTTATAATTATATTTCGGTATATTATGTACCTATTTTGTTATATTCAAAGCATTTTGAATATTATTAAAGCTCTCGATATCTCTCAGTCACACCTCTAAAATTTAATCGAAACCACATTCATAATGAATCTTCACTAAACCAACTAAAACTGAATGGATATAATCAGTGAGCATAGCACGGTTACAGTCGATAAGAGAATCAAATCAATTGCTAAGCCTGAACTTGACAGCTGGCGGAATGTGCAATTATAATATTACTAGCTTTCCGCCAGCGGCTTCGCCCGCGTAGTCAAAGAAAAACCCACATAGTTCCCGCTCCCGAGGGATTACCGGGATAGAACCTATTATTTATATGTCCTTTCTCAGGTCTCAAGCTATCTCTGTACCAAATTTGAGGTAAATCCATGACGTAGTTTTTGAATTTAGCCCGGATACATACAGACAAATATTCTAAAACTATATTTTTGGCTTCAGTATCTTGTGTAGATCACGCCCCAAGTATTGTTTTAAAAATATATTCTAAGGTCAGTTTTAACTTTCCTACAACTTAATTATATGTATAGATTAATATAATTTTACTTCATAGATTATGCAATGTTTTCTAATCATTGCACGTGGATGTTTTACAAAACTACGATCTTGGTTTATGTAAATATGCGATTGCATTTTTCGATTCACGTGCTAAAAGCGCATGTTATTGTTATACTGGTAATATCTAGTTTTATATGTATTGTTGTTGCACACAACCACAGAGTGGTGGTTTCTATTTTTATATATTTTAAAAAATAAGAAAAACGCATTATATTTGATATATATTTGTGACAGATGTGTGAAACAAATTAAAAAGTGGTTATGTATAATGATTCATCTAAAATATTATTTTTGATCATCCAATTCAATCTGCCGAATCCAGCTTTCTGATATGTTCTACTTAGATTAATTATCTGTTAATCTATACTAATATTATAAAGAGGAAAGGTTTGTATGTATGTATGTATGTATGGTTTTCACGCATACCTAAACAACTGGACCGATTTTGATGAAATTTGGCACAGATAATCTTTAGACCCTGAGAAAGAACATAGGCTACCTTTTATTGCGAAATATGTACCACGGGCGAAGCCGGGGCGGACCGCTAGTGACAAATATAATTATTAACGTCAAGAAATTCCAAATAGGTAATTATTATAAATTATCTTTAAGTACCCCCTAAAAATTAATTAAAATTTAATAGAAACTCACCTCCTTAACAATAGAATGTTCTTCAAAGTACACGTAAGAATCACAGTCGATTTCAGTAGAAGTATCATAGTAGTGTGGGGAACAAGTATCATTTGTACTACTAATGTTTGTGAAGGGAGCGTATCTTCGGCACTTGGAAGGTTCCCCATCTTTTGTATGGGGTATCGAGTAGTTCACTATGGATGGGTCTTCGCAATCTGGTACTGTACATCTGGAACAATTTTAATATGCTTATTAGCTTTACTTGTATTTTTGTATGTAACCGACTCATTTAGACTTGATTTTGTATATAGTTTTGATTGCGTGTGTGATTTAAAATATGTAATGTGTTATTAATATACAGCGAAAAAAAAAGCGTGATAAAAGTGCGATATTTATTCCGTTTTCCAATATTTCTATTTTCGTTTTATAAATTATTCAGTCATTATATGTATATTGAATGTAATTTTATGATTGAATAAGTAAGTAATTAATTGATAACAAAATAGTTAAAACTTAAAACATTAACAAAAAAGAAAAAATTTCTTTATCGAAAAGTTTTTGATGGGGACCTAGTAAAATAGAAATCTCTCACAGAAAATATTTTATTTTATATTTAAATATCATTGGTATCTGAAAGCTTTTGCTCGGAATATCGTTTGTGCATAAAGCCTTTGAACCGCTTAACGGATTTAGATAAATTTTGATATAGATAGATGGATATTCCGATAAGGGTGGAGGCTAATTTCGTCGCGAGGTTTTTAAAGCTCGTGAAAGAAACCGCGGCGGTAAGCTAGTTATTACTTCGAATTTCGAAGTTCTTAAAAATACAAATTATTTACAAATGTTTGTTTTTTAGGTAGGTAACACAGGTATGTGTACTATCCTACTAAATGAAAACTAGCATGAAATAATAATTTGTCTAGTTTGAATTTTCACTTTACCCTTATCATTGTCTTATATTTGTTGTTGCAGGATTATTTAGTACAAATAATGGCAGGATTAAAGATATTTTTTATAAGGTATTTATATCGATTTTGACGTAAGTACTAGAAAAAAAAAACATATATATTTATGTAGAGTAAGTTCACATAGTTACCTATATAAAATCAATAAACATCGGAATTTCATATACTTTTCTTCGGTTTATTGGCAAGAACGGAGATTCCCAATGACCTTTCTCTAAGGAATTAATTTTGGGGGGGCAAGTATCTCGCCTCGCGGCGGTGCTGAAAAAAACTCTGTCTGAGTGGCCAGACGCGCGGCCGGAGTCTAGGGCGTCTAGGCTAGGCTAGGACGAACTGAATTAATTTATTATTAACCGACTTCATCGACGTAAGATTTGATTGTATAATCAGGTCCTACAACTAAGTTATTACGAAAAAAACTAACTATTACGAAATAGTAGCTACGTAAATACATCTCATTTCTACGCGTTTTATCAATTTAACAGATTCTGATATCATACGATTATCATATTATCTAATTTAAATAATTTTCTGATTTAATTGCCTCATATACGCTTTGTAATTTAACTATTAATGAGTTTATTTAATATATATGTATTTTAATTTGTTGTTTGAACTTTATAGTCATTAAATTTCGTTATTTATTTTATGAAATTGATAGAGTTAGTTAAAACTGGTAAAACCTTGAATTCTTTAGAAATGAAATAAGCTTTTTAACAGGGTTTCATTTTGTCGAATATAAACTCTTTTACCGCCATTTATTTTCAGCAATTGCAGGTACAAATATAATTATGAAACATATGTATTTATTTATTTAATTCTCTATTGCGCACACAAAAGAAATAGAGATACTTTAAGAACATAGAATTACAGGAAAATATGTACAAACGGTGGTTAAACATACTATTTTGGCTAAGGTAAACTGCGTTAATACTTTGTATTAACAATTCCATAATGTACATACTTACTACATTTTGGAGCAAAATGTATACGGGCTAAAGCAATGAGAAACAGGCAATTCAGATAAGACAGACAATTTGAAATACATTTATAAATTAGTACTAATTGCAACAAAAATTGTTACTATTCATAATTATAATAATTGTCCATAAATATTAGGGATAAGTAATAACAAACGAATGATTTATGCGTACCACAGATAATCTATACTTCACTACATAGTATAAAACAAAGTCGCTTTCTCTGTCCCTATGTCCCTTTGTACGCTTAAATCTTTGAAACTTCGCAACGGATTTTGATGCGGTTTTTTTTAATAGATAGAGTGATTCAAGAGGAAGGTTTATATGTATTATAAGATCCATTAAATAGTGGAGAAGTACTGTTATTTTTGAGGTTTCTAATGTGATGTCGTAAAAAATTACATTTTTTCCGCTTACATTGCAAACGCAGGCTGAACCCTACGAGTTTTATGAAAATAATGTACTAAGTATTATACACATTGAAAAGGTCTACAGAAAAGTCCGCGATGGTATATGTCTATCTCTTATGGATAACCCACAATAACTTTTTTTTGTCATTTATTTTTTACGACAAATAATGGCTAATTTTCGAAGCGATTTTAACCAATACAGCATTAATCCTTAACCAATTAAATACCTTGAATACATTGTTCATTTAATATAGATCTATATGGCCCTTTACACCGTATGATTTAAGTGAATATTTTCGAAGATATTACAGATTTAAAAATTGCGGGACGTAGCGTTTGCGGCGGTACCGGCCGGCCGCGCGCCCGGCTATATATTTTTATACCCGTGCGAAGCCGGAGCGGGCCGCTATGTTTTTATATACAACGTTCACAGTTTTTCTGTAGTGTATTTAGTATCAGCATTGCACCCGTGCGAAGCCGGGGCGGGTCGCTAGTAATATTATAAAGCTGAAGAGTTTGTTTGTTTGTTTGAACGCGCTAATCTCAGGAACTACTGGTCCGATTTGACCAATTCTTTCAGTGTTAGATATCGAGGAAGGTATATATAATCACCCTAAAAACAACAGGAACGGAGCAATGCGAGTGAAACCGCGGCGCACAGCTAGTATATAATAGTATAGTTCGTACTATGTCGGAAGAGTGGCCGCTAAAGAGGTCAAATTAGTTCTAAATATGTTTTTAAAGTTTTGAATAATGAATATTAATTTTACACGTGTTTATTTTATAGAATTTTACAAGATAAATATTTATTTATTCTAAGAAAATAAAGAAGGATATCAATACTAATGTAAATAATTAATGCAAAAACTACTGTAAAGGCACATCAGGAAGTTTAAAATATCCTATAGTAGGTACCTAAGGTATGTATAATGTCTTATGTCTATATGAAATATAGAGTCGGTATGTAAATCGTAATATTTAAATTTGTTTACTTGTTGTTGATTACTCACTAGTTTACTATAATATACCATAGTAAGATTGTTGTAACTTAAGTCATAACTTACTTTTTGGAAAAATTGTTTGTTGTCTTTCTGTTGCTGTTATAGCGGTTTATCATACTTCAAATTGTATATAGGTAATAATAGTTAAGGAATTTTATTTTTTTGATAATTTTTATGGGAGTCAAATTTTACCTCTACATTCTCTGTCTTATATTTTTAGAAGATTTTTAGCAGGTAATTTATTAAGCGTTGGATGTCGAGTTTATGAGAAAATTATTCAAATAAAAATTATTTAAGATATTTTGGATCATATCATATCACATCAGGATCAAGATTCCTGATTGATATTATAGATATACTAGCTGACCCACGCAACTTCGTCTGCTCTAAAAAATATAATTTCGTAATATTTCTGCAATATCTTTGCACTGATTCGCTCTTAGGATTGATCATATTGAAGAAGCATAGCGGAATACAAGAACAATTTTTCTTTCGCACCAGTGACATTAGTATCATAAAGCTTTACCTCTTATAGATTTATATTTACACATACATACACCTCATAAAATGATAAGTATTAGGTCCTGTGATATTTCGTCAGTCAGTTAAGTCTCAGAACTTGAGAGCAAGCTTATTGAGACTGCCTCTCAACTTAGGAATTATGTATACAAAGACCCATTGAGAAAGTCGGACTTGAATTTAGGACTTTAGACTTACCTAGAAGTATAGACTCCTATGTTTCTCTACCTTATGTGTTTGTAATAACTATACCTATGAAGCAGAATATTGTTTATGTCTTGTATTATAAATGCGAAAGTGTTTGTTTGCCTTTCTTTCACACCCCAATGTTATGAATTTAAGGAGGCAAGAGAGTGCCACTTTTGCCCGTAGTGAAACATCTTATTTTGATGGGAATTTCCTTTGACTGCGCGAAGCCGCGAAAATCAGCTAGTATCAAATAACAGAATAGACTAAGTAGTATTATTATTAATGAAATGGTGTAGATTAAAAATTTAACGCGTTATTAGTATGTAGAAAAAAAAACTGAAAGCAATTATCACATTGTCTTTCATATAAACTACAAGAAACTATTAAATTTCAATGAATGTCAAACGATTATTATTGTTATGTCACCGGTGAGAATTTCTATTGTCTTTGACATATTTTTAATTATTTCTCCTATGTCCATTATTGTTTCAATTTGTACATAATTAAACTTGTATACATACATACGAGAAATATTTTAAAGTCTGTGTATCTGTACCTAATGCTGTCACGCCTATACCATAATAACGATTTGAATTCAATTTGGAATAAAATAGTTGAAGAGCCAGAAATAAATATGAGCTTTTTTTAAAACACAAAGAGCAGAGTCGGGGCCTGTAATATATTTAAGAATTGAACATTATATTATCTGGTATTTAATTATTGTTCTTTTAATAATTATTTTATGTGACGTCAATAAATATCATAATACTTTACACAATATAAACAATTGTTTATTGTTCGTTATATTTATAGCTAATTAATTATTATTTTGTGTTTTAAATGCACTATACATCTGTCAAAATATATTAAATGAATATCCTAGATTTTATTGTGAGGCTAGTTCCTGTATTGACTCTAGATTTATCTATGGATTTGCCTTTCATAGAATTAACTTTTTTATTATACGATTTTTTATTCAATTTATTTTGTTGATGATTTTGGGATAGATTCACAAGTCACAACTTGTAGATAAAGTCAGAGATACATTTATAGGCTTTTACTCATGTTTGTACTGAAATTATTGGCTCTAAGATTTAAAAACAAACATTAAATAGGTAAAACGTTACTTAAATGCAAATTTGTTAATTGCAGTTTTAAACTTTTCACCAAAATATTTAGAACATTGAAATTGGATGATTATATACGAATTCGATACACTTTTAAATTACCTCGAATGATAAATGTGTTTGATATTGAGTGTTTAATACGAAAGATAATAAAATGTTTCCATGTGCACAATAAAAGAAAATGCATTATTACAATAAATTGCTTTTTTCAATTATAAAGTACAAAAGGTTATACAGATAGGTACCTATATTATAACGCTGAAAAGTGGTTGGAACAAAGTTTACAAAAGTAAATAATAATAAAATAAATCAATACGATCATTTTAAAGTGGATGGGTTTGAATGTTTGTTTGGATAATAATAACTATGAATCTAGATACTGTTTTTTTATATATCAGATAACTGACAACCCATTTATCCAGCAAAGCTATATGATATTATAATATACCATATAGCCTTCAGACAGTATAAAATTAACAAAATAAATGAAATAAAAAAGGGACACTGAAAATGAATGTAGAAATATCTGGTGATTTTAAATTATAAGTAGTAACAGTTTTATAAGATTGTGAATTAAATGTTTTTATAAACAATACGTTTTTATACATCCAGACTTTTACAAGTTCTTATTATAGTCGTTTTGACTGAACAATCTTTAATTTAAATCTTTTTTCTAACGACAAAAATAGAATAAGAATAGTAGGTACACAATTACTTTTTAGCAGTAAATAAAATCTGATAAAAAATTTCCTTTCATTGATTACTTACTTTTGTTGATCGCTTCAAGATTGTAAACAGTTATAACTTTTACTTTTTCAAATTCGTTCAATTCATCAGATTTACTTGAACACTAAGTTTCAGATTAATACTTTTTCAGAACATAATATTATGGTGAATAATAATTTCTCACCTGTATTTAAGATCCATCGCTTCAAAGTTATACACTGAGGAATACATGCCCGCCAATAAAACGGGAAATAAAATCAATACAGTATTTAATATATTAAACTTCCCAAACGGTCCAAGAATATGCAGTATATCGTCCACGGTTACTTCTTTACTTTTTTCCATATCCATTTTGCTCGCCATATAAAAAATATAAATTCAAATAAAACTGATTTGGCGGGAACGAAGGAATGTCAAACTACGAGATTAAAAAATTAATCGTCTATCACAGCACTTCAAATTTGGAACGTTATTTTTTTAATTTACAAAATGGCGAACGCGACGGTCGCGGTGTCGCGTCGGTCACCGGGCTTTAGTGCGCGTCAAACCGTTTGATACTGACTTTTTATTGTTAGTATATGAATTGCAGCTTATCACCTTCAAGGAACTGTAACTATATTATTCAATTATTCACGTTACGTCAGATTACTCTTAACCTATAAAATCATTATTTTTCAGAATTATTATGACAAGAATATGACCATTATTCGTAATTACTACCAGTGCCTTTGGCACTGGGATTTTCATTGTTTTTAATATATTTATTGATCATTTATTTTATTATATGTATATATATTTAAAATTAATACAAGCTTCGTTTATTTCCATCATGTTTCTAAAGCAAATGTTAACTATAAAATATGAATTAAAAGGCAAGTACCTAATTAAGACAAAAAAGTAATTACCACTAGATAACTTCAACGCATTGTAATATTAATTTCACAATGAAATGTCATTCTTTTAACTTTTTGTACGTATCTATCAGTATTTTTTAAACATGAAATAAAAATACCTGTAGTTAGAAAATTAGCGCAATTCTAAAATTAAATTCAATAGACAAGGAAACACGCACTCACATTCTACTCCATTGAAATGTTACATTTTTTAGGCCTAACCTTGCGTTTTTTAGAGGACGCAATTTTATGTTTTTGATGCGTAGGAGGGGTCAGTGAGTAGCTAAAACCAAGTTTGTGGGGTTGCCTGAACTGACTTGAAGTCTGGAAGCGCGTTTTTTTTACGTCGAAAAGCAGGGCTGAAATGTTCTGCAGTGTGCTTCCATTGTTCTGGAGTCTGGGAAAAGAGCCAATAGCCATTATATGTATAGTTAGGAGTACTGAAAAATAGTACTCACTTCAGAGCGCTGTAAAACCTTAGCTATTGACGTAATGAAAAAATGTTGTATATAAAAGTTGTTCCTCAAAAAACAATCTACAAAAATGGTCTGATATCATTTCTTCGTAAAATGATAAAAAAAAAGTTTTATTGAAAAATATAAATAGCTCTAATTTCTGAACATTTTCGCTTATAACTTTTTTATTTATAGTTCTACGACAAAAAGTTACTGAACAAAAGTTGTAGAAAATTTAATTTGCAACAAATACCTAATGCTAACAATTTTTTTTATCAGATAAATAGTTTAAGAGATATATCGTAAAAACCATTTCAACCGCTATTTTCAAGATGGCGGCCGTGGGACAAGGGTGGCAACCCCACAAACTTGGTTTTAGCTTCTCACTGACCCCCCCTACACATCAAAAAAATAAAATTGCGTCCTCTAAAAAACGCAACCCCAAATGTAACTTTTCAATGGACTATTCGCCGTAACTATGGTAACACTAATCATTTTTAAACTTAAGAATTGAATCAGAGTATCTAAGATTTCGAATATTTGTTGAGTTTGAACATTGTGAAACTAAATTTCAAAAATTTTAAATAAATATTTTTGTCTGCTCTGAGTCACATGTGCAAACTATATTTGCCACAATGATTTGTATGCAAATATAAAATTCGTATTTACAAGTAAATATTTTCACTGAAAAGCGTACCGAATATTATAAAAGTGACTTGTTAATTCATATTGGGCGTCACTAAAATGCAGTGTTATGAAAACAATGGTTTAATGAAATAAGCCTTTTTTGCATGAATAAATTGTTATTAATAATTATTGTTAAATGTAAAGGAACCCCTTTAGTTAGGTTTATGTTATGTTTAACGAACATACTAGTTTCAGTATGAGGCTTTACTCCCGCTCCCGCAGTATCGGGAAAAAATGGCCTCTTCTATCAATTTAATATCTTTCCCTCAAAACAGTTCAATGTTCTTGTAAAAGAGCTGTTTTTATTGAATAAGTACATACATTATTGAAAATTAAAATTCATATTAGTTCGTGGGCTAGTTAAATATAAATAACACGTTTAAATATTTTCAAAATCAATTTTTATTATATTCTTTCTGATTTTAATTCAATCCTATAGTTCTTCTTTATATCCATAGTTAGGTATTTAAAGTTAATAAATTATGCGGACGGTCATTATTTACTAATGTCATGGCTTCACAAAAACACTCATGTTATAGAAAATGGCAGTACCTTTGCGTCAAGCGGCTATGCAATTGTTTTTTTTACCCGCCTGTGTGAGGAGGATTATGAGTTTGAGTACTATGCATATTTCTTTGACATGATTTTAACTTAATGATGATGTCAGATCCGTTTTTAATTACTAAAATGTCACTGACGATCTGTAAAAATAACCTTGTTTTATAAAAAAAAGCTCTAGTATAATTTTTCTATAAAAAAATAATAAGTGGTTTACATAAAAAATATCAAATAATGATTTATCTAAAACAAAATGATTGAGGAGAAAATCGTATAAGTTCGTCATGATCAAATTATATTGCATATTTTTATTTTTATGTATTCAAATAAACTATAAACGCTCAGTCTCATCATTCATGACAGTAATAAGTTTTATTATTCAACCTCATAGAATTTATAGGATTTTAATCATTTGCCTTATTGCAGTTTTACGGCAACATCATCTATTATGAAAAGTCAGTAATTCATGAGTTAACCGCAAACACTCCACACCATAACATACATAATATACATAATATAATCAGTGTTATATTATCTATGCTAATAATGTATGAAGACCACAGCTTATGTTGCCATCAAATATATTTTAGTTCTGATGAATTGAGCGCTCTAATATAATTTTAATAGATAATTAGTAAGTGCAATTTAGGTATATAAATGCGAAAATGTATCAATGTGGACAGTTTTATCCATCGTATTTTCTATATGCATATTGCATATAAAAGAATTTCCGATTTCGACGAGTTTTGTATAAAGTAAATAAAGTATAGATCGAACCATAGACAACATTAAACTGAATAATATTATATTATAACAAAGCTTCAGAAAACGTATGTAAAACAGCCTATTTCCTATTTCAATTTCTATCCTAGTTTAAAACTATCCCCATTATTTAATCAATAAAATGTATTGTATCTCTTGTTGAAAACAGAGCAAACACACTATCGCATTTACAATATAACGTGGCAGAAAGGTAAGAATACCTCCTAAATCTTTTAACAATATTTCTCGCTCAAGTATGAGTGTACACCGAATCACTTAGAGATTACACCACGACAGTACAATATCATTCGGGCCGACACTCAACTTGTGTTGCAGATTTTTCGCGTTTTATTCCGTTGACGTAACCCTGTATCCGATATTGCACTCTGTGTAAATTCTAGTGATGTGTGGAGTCGATGGTTTTTATCGATAGTCGGTAGTAAAATTCGTAAAAAGTGATGTTAATTTTGGTGAATAGATACTTAAACGAGTAGATAATATATGAATCGAGCAAAAGACATTGTGGTTAAATGTTAGATTTCGGATAAGACAATCAATTAATAATACCACGAAAATGCCTTAACGATTTTTCTTAGCAAAATCTGCTTCAAGATTGGATTCTTATATATTACAAGACAGGATTGGATAGGATATTGAAAACAAGGACCGTTTAACCTTAAAATAAAGTAAGTGTCATACAATGTATAGTAACACTATATACTATAAAAAAATATAATATGGCAATACATTAAAACACAAACGCTTCGACCACGATCCTAAAATATACTCCAAAATGAATTTCAATAGAAGTTTTAATAAGAAATCGTACTCGTAAAGCAATGACCAAACCAATGCAGGAAGTATTGACGTTAAATACGTATTGTTTTTTAAATAAAATAAATAAATTAGCACATCACTACACTTCGCCTACTCTCAAATAAGCTCTTTGCGGGATTGAAAGTTTTGACTCACGGGATTGTTGTCTACAAACTTGTATGCGCATTCTAATCATATAGTGTTTTAATGTTTTTTCTGGGTTCTAAGAATAGATCCTTTTTTAAGGACTTAACAGTTTCTTTTTCAGTTGTATGCTTTATGTTTATTTCAACTTTGTGATCTAACTTGAAATGTTCTAAGGATTTATTTTTATATTTTTCATATAGCAATGCGGTCCAGTAGCTGGGTTCAAAATTAAAATGTCCTATCAAGGAAAATTAAACTGTTTACCTTGAATTAATTCTGGTACATCATTGCGTCAACGATTACGACATTTTCACAACCTTATCCCACGCTAGTAGATAGCACCAAAGTGTTAAAAGCGATTATCTTATTAGTTAGTGGTAATTTGTTTGTTTAAAAAATTATAACGTACCCATCTACGGTACTCCGTAGGTAGCTTAGTATAGATAGATTAAAAAAGTCGGCTAAATTTGGTAATTTGAATGAATTTTCTTTAGCATCATAAATTTCAAAACAATATATCCGACCCGAACCTTTTGTTTAATTAACATTTCTTTCAGCCTCTTTCTGCTAAATATTTATACCCCTAAATGACGTATTTTATCCCGTTCACCTTCATGCAAAAAACATGAATCCTGTTCCATGTAAATTAAATAATTATAATGTTAATTAAGACGGTGATACATCATGCGTAATTCGCTTAATGCTTTACCCCTGGGGCGGTTAATAAATCTGCCTTGTACAGACAATATGGGAACAGATTCTGTTTTCTTCTTGGATATTGTTTAAAGGGTATGTATGGGCTGGTTTAGGAAATGTTCCTATTAATTTTGTTACGGTGTATATGTAAACATTTTTGCACTTTTTGCTTGCTTCGTAAAGTCATAAATATCAATAAAATATATATAAATATAATAAAGTTTTATTTTTCACCATTCTATCATGGAAATTCACAATATACAGGATGTCATGCTTGAAATCCGACCTTTTCCATCCATAGAATACATACGTTCGACTGCACCTAGCGCCTTGAAACACAGCTACACAAATCTGCACAGATGATCTGCAGAATAGATGCATATCAAACACTACTCCATACACCCTTTCATCACACACCAATAAATAAAATAAAAACAGTGTCTATCGTACAGCTACTCTGCTAAATATTCCCTGCGTAAGTGCAAGCCCGTGTTAGTCGTTAACACGTAAATAATTTCACGTCGCCTGCACCCCAAAGGGCTTTAAATTTCCACCGACATGTCTTTTTTACTCTGTCACTTTAAATCTTTGATTGCAAAACATACATTAATTATGAATCTATACATATAGTTCTAATTTTTGTGCTCTCATACATTATGGCTTTGATTTACTAATCTACTCAATAGTTGGGTTTTATTTTTCGAAAAAAAAAGTCTGGATGTAAGATCCTGGTCAAAGATAACTTTTGAATTTATCTGTTTCGATGATTATCACTATAATAAAAAAAACTTAACCATCATTACAACGTATTTTTTACCTGAAAGTAAGCTTAATAAAACCAGTTTTTCTTGACGAACGGCACGTGGAAAGGCACGTGTAAACGTGTATTTTAATACAAAAATATTAAACCCAAATACGCGAAATATCTAAAAAGCATCCGAAACGTCTTATTTCCCTAAAAGCTCCTTTACGTTATCAATCTTTTATATCCATTTGCTTCTAAAATTAATACATATTGAAACGCTACTAATATTCAAATATACATGTATTTTAATCAAATGCATTTCTGCGAAACGTTATCAATCCGCAATCTCTATAAATTTCATATCAGCTAAATCTTTTTCTAATATCATTGAATATCGTTTGAAGCCGGAGACTCGAGTTAGCCCGAGTTCAAAAGCACTTATATGAGAGTATAATGCAATATACGTCGTATAACTAGCTTGTTTCATTATAAAATCATCATTTTGTTATGATATACCGGATATTGTGAGCTGAAATTGAAGGGTTCTGAATGATAGTATCATTTCTTTGTTATGCGATCTTTGGATAAGGATAGAGTGGGAGAGTCTATTGTCTAAAATATTATTATTTAAATAGAAGATAATTATATTATTATTGAAAAATATGTTATTAATTTTTACATTCCTATAGCCTACTACTAATGCGGTAAAAAATTACGTAGTAAATACATAAATACAGTAGGAAATATATTAAAAAACCCAAGCGCAAAGTGTGCGTAATTCGATAAGTTATTCCACCAGCTATTCCAGGGTTAATTCCGGGATTAATAATGAGTCTAACCTTTCTTGTTAGGCGGATAATGGTGCAATGTGGCCGGCCATAACGCGTAACGAACTTAATGTGCCCCGTAGAGAACTAAACAATTCACGACAATCCTAATTACAAAGGTAAAACATTCTGAGAAATTAAATACAAGACCGGCGATTGCCGAATGACCTTTTCGGGGTCACATACGGTCCCTTGTTGGACTGTTTTACGATACCGCTTCGGTTTTGTTGTAGTGGCGAATTATTAACTTTTGATTCTGTGTTTATTGTTCAGAGGTTTTGTTTAACCAGCACTTTGCCACTTATGGTAGTGAGCTAGACTAATCATTATTTTGTTCAGTACTATTCAGTTAAAATAAACCACAGATAATAAAATACTATCTTTATACTTACACTAATACGACGAATCAAATTATGTAAATTTTTATCTCGATGTGGTAGATATAAAAACTGATATATTTTTGAAATGACGATATTAGTGGAATAGTGATGTTGTAAGTGTATTAAAATAATAAATTTGTAGAAAAAACACGAACTTGCAGTAAGCTACTTTAGCTAAAGAATAAAAACCATTCTTCATTAAGTATTCACTTACAACACTTGCTAACTTAAAACACGAGCACAACACATATATCGCTCATAATTAATTATGCAAGAACATCACTAATCATTGTATGTGTTGGAGGCCTCAAAGTATAGGAAACACGGCATTAATCAAAAATTCCGCGTCTCGTAACCGCTCTTCAATCCCACAAAGAGCTTTTATGTGTGTATTAATGTTTAGGTATGTGCGTGTATCGATATTTCGTGTCGATAGTTTGTGTTTGTTGTAAGTGTAAGTTGTATAAAAAAGTAAAAAAAAAAATTACAAAAACTTCGAATCTATTCAAAACTCTACAATGGAGAATTTCAACGGTTTTACATGTAAATCGGTCTAGGCATTTAGAAGTCATGTTTAGTTCCTGTGCATATCTTCATTTAAGTACGTAACAGAAATATAGTACAACTGAAAGTGTAATTTCATCTTTGTTATAATTTACTACACATGATTTACAATTTTGTAGCTTTTGTAGTTGCCAGCTCAGCTCAATTTCAGTAGAGTCAGTCTAAGAAAACTTAAGCATTACGTTTCATTGTAAAACTACATTGCAGCAAAGATCAATTAAAGAATCTTTTGAAAAAGTATCGTATTGACTGTCTTCATAGAGCTTTCTTTTATAAGACTGCGCCAAATTGCAGTAGGTCAGTGGAAACTATCGATAACTCGCAAACATCACTATAGCTTGTTTAAGAGTGCAATATTAGGGGTCCGCGACCCGAGTAAAAGCACAAAAGAGAAGCAACAGCTGTTACTTGCAACTCTTAATACTTGCGTCTTGCAATCACTCAGAACTAGGTGTACAAAATTATTTGAAAGCCTCCAGCGGTATTAAAATATGCATTGTCTAGATTGAAAACGGGAGTTTTTGTAACTTATAGGATGGTGTGCTGAATGTGGAGCATGCAGAATGGTTAAGATATTTGTGTTATATATCTACGTCTGTATTTTACTATTTTATGGAACTAGCATTCTGCCCACGGCTTTGCCTGTATTGTCTAAAACTTAAAAATTATGAATGAAAAAATAAATGAAAAACAGAAGGAAAATATTGCAGTATTTTTTGAGTTGATGGTGAACATACAAAAATACAAATAAAATTGTATATTATAATATGTTATGAATTATGATATTCATATGAAAACGTCTTTACTTATTTATATACGTATAACAAGATTGTATAATTTTTCTGTTTTATTACATGTCGCTTCCCTCGCGAAGTTTTTCTTGACCGATTGGATAAATTGAGGCAGTAGTGGTGTTGAGTTGAATGTTCATCTAGTTTCGAATGGTTTCGAAAACATTATTTCTTAATTTTGAGTGCTTGAATTTAAATCTTAAGCGCAGATATACTTAAAATAATCACATTAATTAAGACACAATTACATACATACACTGAAGCCCTACAGGACATGGCTTGAAAACACAATTTCGAAATAATTAGGTTATTTGTACCAAATATAAATAGCTTTTAAATTATATAAAAGTCTTTATGTAAAACTAGAATATTCCATGTCTTTATTTTCAAAAGCATTGCCTGGATAGTTAGGCCATTTATAACATAAGGACGGTTAGACCCTTTTTTCAAGAACTTTGATTTATTGAATTTATCCGTCCCGAATAACTGAATAGACATCGACGATTTACGAAATAAATACTTATAAAGAAAACCATGTTATATTTATTAACTGAAATTAAGGTTTATTTATAATTTTTACAAAATATACTTTCCTATAGATATCTGCCTGATTAAACAGCGAAAAACAACTGTTAAGTATTTATTGATAATAATCCGTATTTTGAAATAAAGTTTTCAAATGAAAATTAGAAAAGAAATAGTGGAATATTTCCAGTGAAATTTGAAAATGAGTTTTGTACCAATCAACTTCATTATGTGGTAATTACTTCGAAGTCGTTCGTTAAATTTT
>CAJQZM010041211.1:23312-39094 GCA_907164665.1 Colias nastes | reverse complement strand
CCCGCTCTGATGCCGCGCGGCGGCGCCCGCCCCGCGCCGCAGTCCCAACGCCGTGCCTTCTCGCCTCCGCTCCGGCGCGGTTCTCACGCTGGCCCGGCCCGTACCGCGCTCTAATACAGAGTCTTTAGGGCTGGCGTGACGACACCCCGCGCCTGTACAATATGTGCAGAGCGCGAGGACCGAGCGGCGCCCGGCGAGCCCCTTCGCCTATCACCAACGGTAACTGCCAAACTTTTAGCGTAATTTCTTCGACTACTTATTGTAAGGTATCGTGACGCAGTAGGCTGTGCCTCGACACGTGCGTAGAGCGTAGATTCTAAATTTGTTAGATAGCGATCCCGAGGCTGTGGCGAACGCCTCGCAGTCCACGACTGACACAGGGTCCTCATGTAGCTGAATACATTAATTATCCTTAGCCAGTGACGGATTTAGAGATTGAATAGATTGTTCATTAAAATTTTTTCATTAACTTAATAAATTACCATCAAATTCATAAAAACATACCGTCAGTGACTGAGCAAAACTTTCATACATATTACAAACACATTGTACTAGCTTTTAGGTCATCAAGTAGATAGAATATACCTAATAATAAACAAATGTGTCAATGAACAATAACGTTAATTCAAACTCTCTAAATCTGGCACTAGTTTTCAATCATTAGCTTAGTTATCACTCGATTCACATCATAATTCAAGTATTTTGCGTATGTATCATATAATTTTAAGAGCTTCATCCATCGTCGCATCTAGGGGAGTTGATCATTTAATAAAGTTTTGACCAAAGAGATTATTTAAATATAAAACTACCGTTTCAGCACATTTTAGATCGATATCATTAATGAGGAGACGAGATAGATGAAATTAAATTGATTTTTATTCGAAGGCTTTGAATTACCAACAAATGAAAACAAGATACTACAAACCCGCCCGTATAGGCCATAATATAGGCCCGTAATCATGCATGCTTTATAATTCGACCTTAGAGTTAAAAATAATTATTTATCCTGATTTATATTAGTTTAGCCATAAAGTTTAGGACTAGATAGCATTTTAAACACGTGTACTACATTATTACACAAACTATTCAACATAAAACCAAGTTTTACATTTGTCTAAGAAATCAAAGTACCGCCTCTTGATCTTGATCAAAAGTAAATATTAAAAATGTAGAGACTAAAAATACTAAGTACATTTTCTTTGCAATTAACACTCATTTGTTTGGTAACTCAAACAAAAAAGTAGCCAATACGTAACAATCTTTAGATCTAGTATCTAATGGCTGCTGTATAAAGACAAAACGTATTAAATTGGAAAGTCTATGAATCTATTTTCATAGATAATAAACAGACTCTATCGAATCATTTATTTGTGTAGTCTAATATATTTTAAGAATCAGCGACTAAGTTGTTAACAGTAGTAATTCAATATTGTTACGCTTACTTTTATAAAACTTTGTAATTTTATAGTTCGAAGAATCTAGTTCTTTTTAGATATTATTTTACAATCTTACAAATCGATGTTTTTCATATTTTTGTTGTATTCGGAAAATTTTATACAGGGTGTCCCACTATTGGTATACTAAGCGCGAAGGGACTTGTAGTTTTGCATACACTGATCACGTAAAAAATACTTAAACAACAAAATTACGCCAAAAAATTTTTGCTTAATTTTTCCTTAAAATCCATGTTTTCGTCTCTAGCTTTGCGCAGCCGGCATATACCGCTTCGCTAATGTGAGCATTTTGTCTATGAAAACATAATCATAAACGATAGCTCACGTGCGGGTAGCAAAGTTGAGCGGGTTGCTTGTTAGGGGTGTACACATAAAGTTTTAAGAATTCATCTATTTGTCAAATAAATTCGTCTGGAATTTTATAAGTATTTTTTACGTACTCAGCGTATGCAAAACTATATCCTCCTTGGAGCTTAGTATACCGTTGCTGGGACACCCTGTATAATATTGTTTTCCTGGACAGTTTATTGTTGTTGAACAAAATATTTCATTATATCTTTGTACTTAATTAATATCAAACAAAATATATTAGATTCTCACAATTACATTGTGTCGTAATACTAATAGGGAATCCTTAGATAGTAATATTTAATTAAAATATTACATAGGCATAGTTAACTGCTTATATTACCTACTATCAAGCCAAAGAACGAAGAGTAACGTTTTATTTTATTGGCGACATTATTTTTTTTTTGTTATAATATGTGCCAGAATATGAGAAGGAATTGTCAAAACTTATAAAAGTATTTATACATTTTTATTCTATGTTTATTAATTGAGTAAAGTGTATCCGGAGCCTTAGCACAAATTAAAAATATATAGATACTTAGACCTCTGAATCAAACGTTATACCTAGCTTTGAAACGTATAATTTAGATGTAAATATTACGTGTCTAGTTTATTATTAGCATGTAATTACTTTACATACGTGAACAATCTACATAATTATTAATTTGTATTAACTCTTTCCTTAGCGGAATGGTAAAAATATACTAGAGAAAAAAATGAGGATTTTGGGATAGCCATACGATTTTTAGCTTTTGCATTGTTTTGAAGACTTTAAGCATATAATGCTACAAGCCAAAATAGCAGATTAAACGTTATAGTATAACCAAATATTATGGTTTTAATTTAATGTAAATTGCAGTAGGGACTAGAATGCAGGAAAAAAGTTTATTCCATGATAAACACATAGGTACAAAGCTTAGGATATATTATAAAGAAAAATTATTATTGACTAATTGTGCCATTATTTTCTATTCCGTAATCCATACGCATTAGCTTATGTTAAAAAATAAGCTACGTATTCATTTATAATAATTAAGAAGTGCCAATTAAATTCCTATAAATTTTAATCTTTAAAATTAGCGATGCGTTCCGCGTGCTATTTGTATGTTTAAAATTAAAATATTGCTTAATTTCGGGCAGCTTGCGAGCCTTTTATGATACAATATATAAAGATGAATATGTTTTATTTAAATATGAAAATAGGTCGGAATTAAACTTTTATATTATCGTGTATTATGAGTCGACGCAATGCGCAATTACTTTACTTTATAACGGCTGTTGTTAAATTTTTAGAGCAATTAATATTCAATGACCTTCATAGCTGTGAATAAGTTAAAAAGCTGGCCATTTTTGGTAAAATTACAGATATTATAATTAAAGAACGCGCTAATAAACATCACTTTCGTCTGTCTAAGCAGCTCTCGTCAAGGATAATCATTGATATTTAAAATATAATATTTTTGTTTGTATTATGTAATCTTAGTAAACATATTATGCATGTTATACATCGCAATTATATCCTTTGAAAGGTTTAGTATATTATAAAGTATTATATTTATTAAAAGGTTTACATTATAAAATAATATTATTTTGCAAACTATAATAATATAGTTAATTTGAATATTATAACGATTTCCACTTGCTATACGCCAAGGAATTATACATATAAAATGTTTATGGAAATTTATTAAACAGATAAGCTGTGTAAAATGATATACCTATTGTAACTTAGTTATATTGATCTTATTTTACTTAACATTTCAATGTTTATAAGATTTATGTAAGTATACACTTGAAAAAAGGGAACGTGTTTCTTTATATTTTTGTTAATTTTATGGGAATGTTCCACTATTACAAACGTCCTCAACCATTTACACGCAAACCAAAGCGCACAACCTTTATAAAATTGTAACCATGTTTTTATATTTGAAGTAGTTTACTAGAATGTTAGCCCCTAAATATGTCAAGCCTGTACTTTTTTTTAGCGAACGGCTACAGATAGAAAGATTTGTAACTAAATAGCGGGAAGTTTTATACCTAATACCTGTAAGTGTTCCTCCACCACACTTTAGATTTATTTACACTTTGTTATGTTTTACATTTAATAAAACATTTGGCTACTAAAATAAAATTATTTATTTAGCTAAGAAATGACTTATTTATGACATGGAAATAGAATTGGAATGTTACGGTAGTGAATAAAGTAGGATATTTGAATGTTTATTTGTAATAAAAAATATACTAGGTGTTCTCGTTTGCCTAGGGATGACAAGACTTTTCTATAAGAATATTTAGTATTCAAAGTCATATGTATTAGTTTATTAAATACTACACATTAATCTTCATAAAGCATTATACTAGCTAGCTATAGCGCTATGTCTTTTAATTATGTACTATTTATATTTTTTGTGCTCTTTTTGTAAATTGTCATGTGGACCATTGTCAATGTTTTAGTATAAGTTTAAGTATATGATTATCCATTTTAAATGTTTCTTTTCTTTTAGATTTTAAGCGATTTATTGTATGAAACTCGCCACACCGACCATCTTTTTTGTAAATAATTATTAATAATTGTGAATAACAATTCTTAAATTTATAATAAGGGTTTTTATCTGCAATTATAACTGAGCGAATAATATAGTCGAAGTACCTATGTACTCAAATTATTATTAAAATATAAATATTGTATACCGTATACACATATTAATGAATTTGATTATATAGAACGTATAAATACTTCCCATTGTATTATTAATTATATATGATTAATAATAATTATATAGGAACATTGTGATTTCAATTTTTCAACTTCCACAAAATATTGCGTAATAACTTATTGAGATATTGTTGTCATGAATGTTATTTAAAAGTAATTTTAAAAATTTATACATGGACTTAATGGAAAATATATTTATTTGTTGTATAAAACGTGTTTTCTTTCTTTCTCAACACACCTTTAGTAGTAATTGATATATTAGGTATATAAGTGCTATACTTTACTGGCTTCAAATATCTAATACAGTTCGTGTTCTGCAATAAAACTGATTTTATTTGCTGGAATATAGTTTATGTAGATGGTTATTTTTACGAATGAAGGCATTACATTGAACTTTACTTTCATTATTATCTATTTAAAAACCTTATGCACTTCACTTCTATTTCACTGATCGATGGACGTTTTATAGTAGTCTCCGTAGTAAATAATGAAAGATATACTTATTCTATGGTGCAAGGATACCATGGCAGCCTTATATTGTATACTATAATATATTATACTAGCTTACCGCCCGCGGTTTCGCCCGCTTGGTCTAAAACCTAATAAATTATATACTAAAACCTTCCTCTTAAATCACTCTATCTATTAAAAAAACCGCATCAAAATCCGTTGCGTAGTTTTAAAGATTTAAGCATACAAAGGGACATAGGGACAGAGAAAGCGACTTTGTTTTATACTATGTATTGATTGTATGTATCAGTTAATTAGTTCAAATAAAACAAACAAGCATTAAAAATATTTAAATTGTGTGTGTTAGCACACACACAATTTCATATAAATTCTAACCAAAATTAATTTACATTTCATAATATCGTGCGGAATGTGTGAGACTTCGGGTTATTTCAACGTGTTCCACGATGTATACAATATACGCGTTTTCCCTTAATTCTGTGCAAAATCATTATCTTCGATAAAAGCTGAGCTTTTTGTATCAAAGCGTTCGTTAAAAGTTAATTAGGAAGTGTGAGCCTTTGATAAATTGTTTTGAATTACGCTTCCAGCAGATAACTTTATTAAAGGCTTTTTCACATACGAGATTGATTATAAAATGCTTTAATAACAACTGATAGTTTCTGTTTTACATAAAATGGTAGAAAAATATGCGGTATATTTAAATTTTTGATTTTTTGTAATAATTTTTTGTTTGCCTTTAACTTTTAATTTATATTTGCTCAAATTCATCCATCTCTTTAAGAAGTATCAATCATACATGTAAATAGGTTTGACCTTTAAAAACGTGATTCGTATCAATTTATAAAGGTCGGTTTATTTACATATTATAAAACGAAGTCATCTGTTGCGTCTGTATGTCTATCCTTTCGCGATAAACTCATAAACTACTGCGTCGATTTTCATTCTGTTTTCACTAATCGTTAGCGTGGTTCTCGGGGAAGGTTTTAGTATATAATTTGTTATTTATTAGATCACGCGGAAGCTGCTGACGACGGAAATCTAGTACATACTATATAATTCACTACTATATATTTCAATAAAAAGAAACAGAAATAACTCACCTTAGTTGTGAGCTTTAATTACGTGGTACTTGATTTTAGGTAGTAACAGTTTTGGTAGACATAGTAAAACCTGTTTAGCAGTTTGATTTAAAGTTATTTATGTAGGAAAAGTTTGTTTATAAACAAAAGTAGTGTAGAAATGAATCGAACCTACAAAGCTCAGTAGTTTCTTTTTTTATTGAACAAGAATACTTACTTACCTTAGACCACATTGCTTCTATACATTCCTTCCTACTAAAAAGATAGGACAAATAAAAGAAAGAAATATACAAATCGAAATATCGAATTAACTCCCTACAATATTGTAATTGAAAAATCTCTTTCTTATTTAGAAAGAAACATCCATTACAGATTACAAAGAAAATATTTAAAACTTCCCGTATAAACTATATAATATAGTATAAATTAATATAAAGCCTAATTTTTCATTTCAACTCACAATTTCGTGTAAAATTCCGAATGTTGAAGTTTTCCCAAAAAATTACGCGTTATCATTAGTATAATTGCACACGCTACATCAAATTCAGCGATGCCAGTATGTCGGGTTTCAGTTAATTACCGCGTGATCCACTAGAATATTATAATAATATTTTTAATTATTTTTTCTTTAATGATAACTATTTTAAAAAATACATTTACAATTACATTAGCTATTTACTTCCTTTACAAACAGTTAGATATAATATTAGGAGAAATAGATAGATACATACATAAAACACATAGATGTATGTCATGTACGTAGGTATGTCACGATAGTAATAATGTGATGTAAACAAATCTATCCAACCGATATCAAACAATACCTGTGTATGTATACACATTGCATTAAAAGTACTTTATTAAGCACACATGACAGTGTAATTAAAAACGCAATATATTTTTACTGCATATATTGCTTCACTCTAGTTCACTGGTAAAATTATATTAATGGAATATTGCAAAAGGCCAGCTTGCAGAAAATTGTATCTTGAAGAGATAAATCGAGATTATCCGTGCTTTCTAAAAGCTCAACGGATTTTTATGTTTTCTGGAAACAAGCCGCTGTATATTTCAGTTTTATTAAGTCGTGGTGAAGGCTTATGAGTTATATCATGCTTATAGAAGTATACCTATTCGTATAGAACATGTATACAATGGTTTTAATACGGCTTACTCTACTGTTTTTTGTTATACTATACCATACATATTTAATGGTTTAGAGAAATATTGAACCTAAAAGAAGAAAAGTTACACGTAAATGATAGCATCAGAACAAAGAAAAACTCTTAATTTTAGCCATCTTTGTTATCCTCGTGACAAGAAATTATTATTACTAGTTCAACTACTACCTATTCTTATTACTTACTAGTAATCGATACTACTGTATCGACACATATCAACTGAAACTTGGAAATTTTCACCAGAAGCTTTAAATTGTCTAACTACGATCTTGTCTCATATTCGCTATGAAGTTTCAGAACTATGATAACCAACGATGATTATACATCGAGGTCAGTGACCGCAAATCGGATTGTCATCGAACCCGCTCTAGGCTAAGCCGATTAGCCTTCCAATGCGGCTAAGACTGTAATCACCATCTCCCACAGCATTTGATGAGGGTAAATATTAGGTCATGTGTTTGTTACCAACAGTTGCCTGACTATTGCTAGCAGTATCTTAGCAGTAAGGATATCTCCGTCCCAACCTAAGTACTTAGTAGATTATGGACTGATGGCCAATTCAGCTATACATTATTGTGAAATACATAGTGTGTTGGAAAGTAAATGAATTCTCATATTGGTCGCGTCCCGCTACTTAAAGCTCGATGGAACACGTTGAAGTTTTGTGGATAGTCGACTGCGCATTGGAAGTCCAACATAACCCAAGTCTTTGTCGTTATGTTCCCTGGTTATGTGTAAACTTATTCTCTTCTATAATACGTGTGAAAAGAGCGTGAGAACAGATAGAATACAATAACCACGAATGTACACCTCCATGATCATCTCTAACGAGAGTTTAACTGACGAGTTAAACTAGTCAAAACTCATCAATATTATAGTCTAAAACCGGATTAATACCTAGAGCTCTTTATAATACTATAGGTGTATGCTAATAGTTTATTAATCCTATACAAAGCGTTACATAACGTAATGTGTACAGAGTTAAGCTTCGAATCCCGAATGTATTTGTCATGGAAATTATGATTTATTTGATAATTCATATAACACAAAGCATACAGATTTATTTACTAATGATATGTTTGATATTCACACTGTGAAATTAAAAGTAAACATAATAATTATATAAATTGCTCTACAGAGTGTTGCTCATCATTTTACCTAACCAAGGACCTCTGCAGCTTTATTTTCCTCCGTGATTATTGCAGAGATCAAAAGAAACAAACATTCAAGTTTTAAATTACAGTTACATTTTTTTTAATTTCATCAACGATATAAAATCCAGAGTCCAAATGTAATATTATGTACAAATACGCCTTTAACTTTACAACTAAAATCACTGCTCACACCATTTTCCCGCAGATCCCTAAAAACAACCATAAAATTATTACAACTTCGCATATAAAGAACACGTGCTGAAATACGAGCACTTAAAAGTGTATTCATCTTCATAAAATTCGTTCATTCAGATAAATATAAAAAATTCATTATACATCCTGTAAAACAGCAGAGGCTCGTGTATGTATGAGATAAGGCAATAACGAACCTCGTAAAACGCACATTACTTTGTAAAAGGCGAAACTTAAAAAAATATTTACAAACTTGAGCAAAGTTTGTGGTATGCGGGTTCTGTACTAATTATTATATTGTTCTTTTGGTCTAAGATCTGAATATAGGTCGACCTGTACCGGCGTGATAATAGAATGAGACCAATTTTATAATAAATGTAGTCTATTAAAAAATCTATTAAAGATGGGTTTACTGAAAAAATCCTGGACAGGATATTTTTAGTTAATTATTAAAAAAATCTTTTTATTTTTTTAATTATGCAGTGTTGAGACAATAAACAATTTTGTTATAAAACAGCGCTCATGCTGATATATATTTTTTTTCTATCATCCCATCAAGTGAAAGTAACTTGTACGGACATGCCTGTTTATACCTGCCAACCTAGCAGTATGTCCAGGTAAATATTAGAAAACCTTCTGTAGGTTTCATACTTCAAGTCTATTATAATTTTTTTTATTATCTTGATAAGTACTGCAATTAATTAAAAAAAATATTTTTTAAAAATTAATTAAAATGTCCTGTCCAGGATTTTTTCAGTCAACCCATCTTTAATAGATTTTTTAATAGACTACATTTATTATAAAATTGGTCTCATTCTATTATCACGCCGGTGAAGGTCGACCTATATTCGGATCTTAGACCATTTAGTTTTAAACGATGTTTAGAAGTTTTACCTATAGACTGAAGGAATTACTTACCTATTATTGAAGATTTAATCATTCACGAATTATAAATACTGAAATATTGAATCCAAAGCGTGTTTTTACCTAATTTTTAATATAGGTACCATGGTAACATACGTTTTACTCCAAGTCAATATATAAGAAGCATAATCTCTGTAATAAAGACGGCGCCACGTTATGAGCTATATCGTTGGCTCTAATGGCTAATGACGTCATAGCACGTATTGGTGATATTGTGGTCAAGTGTGCGATGTTGTTAGGCGCCGTTTCTTTATTAGACGGGATTCTAGAATTTTCTGGCGCTCGAGTGATAAAAGTTCTAACTTTGTGCTAGTTTGTAGAGCAATTTCAGTGAAATTTATTTAAGACGTTGTTTTTAAAAGTTCTACATGTCTAAATTTAATAACATCATAATTTTTTGTTACTATACCATTTGAGATAGTAGGTAGTAAGTTCAAAGTATATGTTTCATGATATTATAACCACAAACTTTGCAGAAATATTCATGTATGTTTACAATGCGAGATGTTTATTGTAAAATCATCGCTATATAACATAGTTACTACATACTTCATTAGTCACTACAGCTACTACAGTTCATTGAAATTTCATAGAACATCACAAATTTACAATTCCTTCAATTCAGTAATCAGTACAAGTCTAAGTACCCATTAACCGATCATTAAAATCCTCCAAAATGCAAGACAAAATGCGGTTGAGTTCCATTTGTTCCTTTATCCTGTCTCCAGCCACTCCCGACGCTCCGCGATATTGCCAGAAAAATCTCCCGCCATTTCTCAGTGTCTGCGGAGCGGTTGCTTTTGACATTTCACTGCTAAACTTATCTGTCTGACCTCTATTATACAGGGTGTTCTGATAAAAGTGGAACATTTATTTTTGTATTGGGTTTTGAAATCTTTGAGTGTATGAAGGAGCCGTCTAGGAATTTATATTTTACAGCGAGCGTAGTCACGAGGTTGTTTAGAATTACAAAATGTATTAGTTACCAAATAATAACAACAATTCAATAACAACAAAGATGTAATAAATGTAATTCTAATACATAGCGGTATAATATCAGATTTTTGTATGTACATGTTTTAAACAACCGTCCCGATTTTGACGAAACTGTCACTGTTCCCAAAATTAAAGCAAATTTAGAATAATTTCTTAAAAGTAATTTAAAAAAAATCGTGTCTATATTAGTTACAATAATCTTAAAAACATACGTCGTATTTCTTTGTCGAAATCGTTTAAAATACATATACCGAAGTTTAGAAGCAGGTGGGACATAATACCTCTTAGTCCAATGATACACAGACCTACTGCGGCAGGTTTAATGTATTTGTGAGATTTACTTTCGCGTTTTGGTGGTTTAGCTTATCTCTGGATACAACTGTTGTAACTGGAGGTGCACGTTGAAAATGTTGAGAAAATATTCTTGCATCTGAATGGTCCTTTTGAATTTGCTATTTTGTTTGATTGTGGGATATTTGCACAGAGTTTATGAATGGACTGATTGTAGTAAATGCTGTTTAGATTTTCTAGGACTTACCGTTTAAAAACTGATAACATGTTTAGATATAAAAAAAATAAAACAGAAAATAATCTTGCTATTACAGAATAACCGTATTTTCCTATTAATATACAGTTTTCTTTTAACTTAAAATTTAATATTTACCACAGTATTTAGTATTTAGGTACTGTGATAGTACTATACCCATACTTACACTTAACCTTGTTTTCCTCATACAATAACTTTGGCCTTAAAGGCTAAAAAATAATGTTAGTTCTTTGAAAGCATCCATTAAACATACTTTGTAAGTCTCGTAAAAGTTTACATTCCCCACACTGTTGTGTGTTCCACATGCGAGGGAAATTCGTGACGTAATAAAACTGTTAGCGAAATGGAAAAATGTACATTTGAGCTCAAAACTTCTCTAACTCTTAGGCTATGGGTGAGGATATTTTTTTTTTCTACATAAAAATAATGTTAAAAATAACTTTCATTGAAACAAATGCTTAAATTTTTCCAAATAAAAATTATACACCTAATTTCTGCTTCGCAATTAGTAGGGAATAATTTATGTTATAAGATATTACATCCACCAATAGCATAGATTTTCCTTCAGGATAGCTCAGGATTGATGAAAATGGGATATATAAAGCTAAGTAATACAGAAAAGGTTCAATTGATACCAACTACTGCATTACAAAACAAAAAGTACATAGCTTTAGGTATAATAAAATCTGTAATAAACTGAAACTTATTTTGTACCACTAACTGTATTTCATCAATTAAACAAACTTTTTAAAAGTCTGTTTTCTCTGTCTTGCTATTGAACTGATATTAATTGTATCTTTTGCAGATTAAGAAGATAAAATATCAACATATTATAGGCTACTTTTTCTCGAGAGGTACCGAAAAAAAATGTATTTTATGAATTCCCTCATAAACAAAATCCCATCTAGTTATAATAGAAAAATAAACTATTTCAAATAATTGTTTAAATACGTTTCTCACACAAAACGCGAACAGATAAAGTTCAAGTGACAGTTATATCATACTATTTAGAAGATGGATGGTCGAGAGCGGTTCGAAGGGCTTAACTTGTCACCCGGGATTCCAACTTTATTGCATAGAACGTTTCAGCCAAAGGGTTTTGATTGATGACGTCACTGAGCTCGTATTGCAAATCTCGTTTGAAAAATCGTGTGTATTTACACAACTTTGGAGAAATGTTATTGCATAAAGTATTATATTCACTAAGACTGTATAGTGATGTTCATATTGCACTTTAAAAAGTCTCAGTCGTCTTGTAATATCTAAACGTCTAAAATTACCGTTAATTCCAAACAAATAACAAATCTTAATATACAATACAATACAAAATTATTTATTTAACACACACATACAGAAGAAAAGTAAAAGAAAAGAAAAAAACATATAAGACAGATACAACATGTTAAATAGGCGGCCTTATCGCTTTCAAGCGATCTCTGCCAGGCAACCTTTGGATAGGATTAGTTTTATGAAATCGAATGAGATAGGTGTTTAAATTAAATACAATTAAAAAGATTAATATAATAATACGAATATCTATTCAATCGTTTTTGTCTTATTTAAAACAATAAGAATAGATGATCTTGAAATTATAAAAGTAGTAGGTATTACCTACACTAGTTTGCATGCCAAAGTTTAACACAAAAATCTCAAAGCTCTTTTATATTGTATTACGTCTAGACAACATAACGCATTTTATAAAATTATACTAAATGAAAATGCTGAAATACTTACTGTAAAGCCCTGTGACTGAAATTGGATGGATATTTTCTGGAATCCGTATACATAATGATTTAAATTTAAATGTTCTTTGGCAGCAGTAAAGCAGCGAATTTGCAGAATTATCGCAGGAATAAATTCCGATTTATTCTACAACTAGAAAATGAAAGTTTCAACGTGATCGGATTTTTGTACTTCCTTAAAACACTTCAGATTTGATATACCTATTTGTAGTATTAGTTTACATTACAACTACTACTACACTGTATGTTAAAACCGTTGGTTAAATCTTTACACTATATAGTTGTAAATATAACCTTCCTATATCGCAATTGTCTAGCAAATATACTCTACATTAAAGCAACAAAGAACTCCCAGTGAATCGTCTTTCCACCTCCCACTCAATAGCAAGCAATAGCAAGTCTGTAGTGACGTCACGCACGAGGAAGAAAGCCGACATCGATCTGAAAATCCTTGATAGATTGCGATAGATCCTACGTAAACTGGCGTGAGTTAGCTAACTTTATACCAAATATAAATGTTTATTCAAGGATGGAGGAATAAAACTATTTCCTCTTGGACAAATAAAAGTTATACTACTTATAGTCAGATGTATAGTAAAAGTTGACATCACCAGATGTATCAGATGTATAGTAATAGTTTACATTACAACTACTACTACACTGTATGTTACTTTATTCATCAATATTAGACTATTGTTTTGTTTCCACTGCTACAACCGTTGGCTACGCCAACACACAGGGCTCCTATTATTATACAAAATAAATAACTTTTAGACCATAAACCTAAGCTAGAAGCTGGGTAACTCTTGTGTCAAACCTTTTGTTTCACGTCTTTCCATTCTAATTTACGATATTCACAAGTAGCATGGAATCACTCTGGCATAATATATTTAATAAACGATTTAATATGTGAACCAGTAGGTCCATGCAGTATTACCTTTGATGGATTATTCCAGTGTTGTGAACATTCTCGAATCTCGTATCTTAAGGGACTGCAAAGCTGTAAATCTTGGGCTTTTCATCAATAACTTTGCCAACGAAACTCTACCCGTTTCCAAAGATTATGTAAATCAGCGTAAATAATAATCGGCATAGATGTATAAGATTTGAAATGATTTCAAGTTAAATAGGTTTAAGGTTTAATTATAATTCGTTAATCACCATATTCTCGTCTTTAGCTATGAAATTTACATGAGAGCTTTACTTTGCCCATTTTGAAGTCGTTTGTGAGCAAAGATGGCCGCTAATTCTCAAATAAATTAGTTTATAGTGGTTGGTTCCTATTGAATGTAAATATGTCACATACTTTTACAAATTTGCATGAATAGAAGAGTTTTGAGTTTGATTTTGATTGTGAAGGAAGTTTGAGTGCGGACACATCCTTGATTCTACAGTATTATTTCCTATATCTAGTCTTCTATAAAATTGGTTTGTTGCATTTCTTTATAGAGACATAACTTTCTGTAAATTGCATTTTTCACTTATATTCCATCTTCCAGTTCATATAACATATTAAATTTAAAGTTATTCAACGCGTTGGATTAACGAAATAACTCAACTCTATCCTCCCTCAAATAAGTTGATTGTGGCGCCTTATATGAAATACGATAGCATATGAATGCCATTTTAATCATACCATTTTTTTAACCTTAGTATTTTAATTAAGGAGATAAGATTTGAAAGTACGTGTTGCGTTTAGTTTGCGTAGTTTTACGCAACTATTTGCTTTACGTTTTCTCGATTTCTTACTCTTTCAATTTTATTTTTCATTATTTTGTATTTTTACAGATATAAAACTCGATAGTGTATCACCTCAATTCTCTAAATATAACTTCTACTAGAGATTTGAATGTATTTTAAATTATAAGGCTTATTCAATGTATCACTTAACTTCAAAATAAACACAGTATGACTTTTTAATTTTTTTTTATTGTCCTTTAATTTTTTTTATGTAGGCACCTATATGAACACAGCGTACTTACTTTTTCCACACTCAAACACCAATCTAGGGTCTCACTGAGATAACTGTTTATTTACCAACGCTAGCATGTAAGCCCTCCATTTTATTCATTTCCAACAAATTACATTTGCACAGCGCCAACGCTAAGTAAATAAAGCTAGGTACGCAATTACTTCTAACACTTGATTAAATTCACACACGGGTTAAATAAAATAATCTGGAGATAAACATCTTCAAGATTCTTCTTTTTGCGATGCGAAATTGGAGCAGTAAACATTTTTATATTGGAATAATCCTTGAACCTACTTACCTACGTAACTATGCTTCGACAGAAGCTAGACCTTACTTCTTTATTAATAACTAGCGGTCTGCCCCGGCTTCGCCCGTGGTACATAATATTTACGTTTTCTCTATAAGAACCATCCTCGTACTTCAAGAAATTAATAAAAAAAGAATTATCGAAATCGGTTCAGCCGTTCACACGTGATGCCGTGACAACGCGAAACGGGTTCCGCCGCGCCGCCTTCATAGCTCCCGCCGCGAAGCGCGTCGAACGCGGCAACTGATACACAAAAATAATCCTTATGGCATGATTCTGTTTCACGCGCGATGACTTATAGCGTATTTCATGTATAACTTTGGTGTTTCTACACCGATTTACATGATTCTTTTTTTATTGAATAGGTAATAATGTTAACTTTTTTTAGTTAGGGATGAGTGAGAGTGTTGTAAACGTAAGAGTAGACAAATATAATCAGAAAGCTCCGAATTGCGCTATTGAAGTTTCACGTGTTATTGTGAGTCAATTTTAAAAGATAGACATAATATGCTGTCTAGGAATTTATTTTTATATAATAATAATAACTTAAGAACACTTGTGTCGTACATGATTTCTATGTAGCTTTAACCATTAAGGCTGCACACGCGACGGAAGCTTAAAAAATGGAGTAACTTCTCCCGTTTTCCCAATATTTCCCTTCACTGCTCTGCTCATATTGATCGTAGCGTAATAAAA
>CAJQZM010041211.1:10562-22912 GCA_907164665.1 Colias nastes | reverse complement strand
AGCGATCCCTTATCACCCCTTCATAGTTTTTTTTTAAATATATTTCACGTACAGAATTGGCCTCTCTACAGATTTATTATAAGTATAGATTTGTATTGGTATAATGTCAGCTATATTTGCAAAGTATCAAAAATGAATAAATACATTTCAATACAAATTCAAAACATTTTTAATATAGAGATGAAACACACTCATCTCTCATGCGTGCATTTACTTGCAAGGCGTAAACCCTGACGTGACTTGTAGACTGGGGTAGAAGCCTTTAAAAATAATAAAAAGATAAAAAAAATCGCAGTCGGATGAAACCCATTAGAAAAGGAGGGGAATATGATGAAAATAAAAGGAAAAATAAATTACGGTCAATCCGAGTTCGGGAAGTGGGAGGGGGGGAGCTTTTAAGAGAAAAAAATGGTTTCTTTCGATTTCCGACAAAACTACAAGTCCTACGGAAAAAAGTTCAATGGCAAAGTTGTAGGTAATAAAAAGATCTACAACTTTTGTATTCACAATTTTTTCACATAACCTCAAAATTTAGGTGAAAAATTCAAAAAACCAAGTTTTTGGTCTTTTATTTTTATCTACTTCAAAATTTATTTTTTTTGTACGAAATTTGGTGGAAACTTACTTTATTATGTCTCAAATACACTGTAATTTATTTGATTGAAAATATTTATTTTTTCGCCTTATTTTGAATTAATACAAAAAAAACAACCTAATTTTCAATCGAAAAGTCACCCGTCAAAATATCAGCTTTTTTCAAAAAATTGGAGAGTCTTTTATTCATTGAAATCTCTACTTTCATATGGTGTAAAAAAAATAAACACCACCATAGTAAATGTTCTCAGGAAATGCATACAAACAGTGTGATAATGAGCTTTTACTAAATCAGGCACACTTCTCAAACTACCTGAAATGTTTTTATCGACATCATTTTGCTTTTGAATATGCTGTAAAATATTATACTTAGAACAGATAATTTTTTTTCTTTTGAAATATTACCGAAAAGCCGATACAAGAGAAGATAATATAGAGTTCGAGAAATTAAATGGCAGCTTTTTCCATGCAAATATACCCCTGAATATACTGGTATCGCTGCATACATAATTCCATCATCATATTTTCATACGACGACGGTCTAACGATATCCACATTTCATGCATTCCTTTCACATTAAAATAGAAAATAATCATCTTGAACTTAAGTAAATGCGAGAAGAATTTTTAATGCGTAACCCGCTTTATTAAGAGGCCTACACCACCGAAACTAGCGCCACCGAACATTTTATTTTTTTACTCCTTAACCAGATCAAATTTAAAAAATCTAGCTCGGTACTTTGCTAGTATATTACTTGTAGTATTTTTGGTATTACTTTTCACTATTCTAACTGTTCATTATTCTAGAGAACTTTTGATTACCGCCAAAAGTGGCCACTTTTGGCGGTAATCAAAAGTTCTCCTAATTTACCGAATGCAAAATAATGAAAAGTAATACCAAAAATACTACAAGTAATATACTAGCAAAGTACCGAGCTAGATTTTTTAAATTTGATCTGGTTTAGGAGTAAAAAAATAAAATGTTGGGGGGGCGCTAGTTTCGGTGGTGTAGTCGCCTTAAAACAAAGTAAAAGTCGAGCCGTTTTACACAAAGCGCTGTAAAGCGCTCTCATTTCACTTTGATAAGAAAAGGTTTGTATTTCAAACGTAAGCTCCAAATAAATT
The DNA here is from genome assembly GCA_907164665.1 of Colias nastes. NCBI lineage: Eukaryota > Metazoa > Arthropoda > Insecta > Lepidoptera > Pieridae > Colias > Colias nastes. The sequence goes on along the minus strand of CAJQZM010041211.1, from coordinate 21,194 downwards.
AATGCCGGTGTTTTCATAGAATTACTTAAATCGCTCGTTCCAGCCCTTTCAGGCACGCAATAAATTGTCGGATTATGTGTGTGCTGAACTTTTAGCCCTTACAAGTGTTCTTTAACTATTAGACAGCTTAATGTATAGAAAATGAAAAACTTTAAATACGGATCAATTGTTATCAAAGCTTATTTACAAAAAAGACTTGCTCATCGGCACTTTACGTATCCGTTTCTAAAATAAAAAACCCAGAGGATTTTCATATCACCAGTGCTGTCGAGTCTTTTTAAGCTCCCTTCATCCAGCTCTGTCAGAAAATCCATTCTTAAATGTCATCTCCTACCCATCGGATAATTCTCTGACAAACATTTCCCTACGTTATTTCAGATATATCGTGATCTTTCAATTATCACATATATAATGTATGTACCAGTTATTTGCAGAACTTTAATCAATGAGCCGGTAAGAAACTCACATAGTTACTTTTTCACACTTAAATAAACAGTTATAGCTTGTATTCTACTTAAACTATATACTATAAACGAAAAAAATCAGGCATCCTCTTAATTGACTTCATAAATATAACTAACCAAAAACATCAAGTCTCCAATAATATTAGCTCAGTAATAGTAGCTTTTTCCAATAAGACGACATGCACTTAACGTCACCTGCGAGCTCTAATTTAAAACTGTCTATTTTACCTGTCGTCTTAGTGTATTTAAGAAACCGTGGCTTCTAGCACACTTCTAGTATATTCTGGTATTATGTAATAGTTTATTTACACATAAACGTTTTTTTTTTTTTCTACCCAAAAATCCTGTTTTCAACTGTTGAATTGAGTACTTTTCATAGATAGTCATGCAATGGAATTTTAACGTTAGACAAAAATAATATAAGTTATTTTTCAATTCTTGAACTGAAAATATTTTTTTAGTATGTAGTTGCGGGTTTTCTTGTCTCTGAAACCGATGAAATTGTTATCCTACTAATATTATAAATGCGAAAGTTTGTGAGGATGTGTGTGTTTGTTACTCTTTCACGCAAATACTACTGAACCGATTACAATGGAATTTAGCACACGTATAGGTGGTAACTCGGATTAACACATAGGATAGGTTTTATCCCGGAAATCCCACGGGAACGGGAGCTATGCGGTTTTTCCTTTGAAAAGGGGGGCGAAGCCGATGGCGGTAATCTAGTATCTTATAATTTTAGACTTTCCTATACTGACCATTCTTAATTTACTTATATTTATATTTCTAACTCTATCAAAATAATCGTAGATAATATAAAATTCGATTTCGATATCATACGCTCCTAGTCATCTCCTAGCACATAATAATGCTGACATATCAACTCTGAGCCTGTTCACAGGTTTCATAACAATTCGTTGAAGAAAAATATTCCATTGGGGATTGTCATGAGATTTATTGGACATTTATATGCAAAAGGCTCTTCTGATTCTGTATATTAATCATTTACATTAATAGATACATATTATATGTATGCCTATGTCCTGATAATAAGAATAAATTTTAATGAAAACAATCTTCTGTAAAATCGCAAGTAAATACAACTAAGAATAGAGAGAAAACATTTAACTTGACTGACCGGTTGGCTTAGTTGGTAGTGACCCTGCCTTCCAAGCCATATAGGTCGTGGGTTCAATTCCCACCCAGGGCAAATATTTGTGTGATGAACATAGATGTTTGCTCTGTGTCTGGGTGTTAATTATTATCTATATAAGTATTTATTTAAAATTATATATGTTTGTTTATCAGCCATCTAGTTTACATAACACAAGCGAAAGCATAGTATGGGATCAGATCGTACCGTGTGTGAAAAATTGTCCTGAATATTTATTTATTATTTAACTTAGTAATCGTTAAAAACCAAATATTGTATGACCTTTCACAAATAACACAACTGTTACGAATTGTGACAACAATTAGTGAAACATGTGTGTCTTATAATTACTTGCACTATATTTGGATAACGTTTTAATTACCCTGTCCACGGTATCTATTAAAAGTAATTTATTATTAGCTACGACTTTTAACCGTGAATTGTAATTTACAAGTAAAGTTCATGTTTAATTGTCATTCTGATTACTAAAACCTTTGCGTTTGTTGCATAATTAGTTTTGACAATAGATTTATTACGCACCCACATAGAATCGACAGGACCTTTCTTCTCTTCGATAAGGGCTTTACCCGATAAAAGCAACTTTCTAATCAAGATGCAGTTTGAGCTTGACAGATGAACGCTCATTTTGTTGACTATTTTCAACGTTACCTTACTTGTAAATCATGAAATATAAAATCATTATAGACTACTGATATACTGAACTCATTTATAGTTGGTAAACCGATTTATAAGTGATTGTTACTTGAAATATTAGTTGCGTGTCACTATATTTCCCTGTGGAATAAATGCACCTCGAATATTTTTAAGAAATAACTCTGTATAATTGGCACATGCTGTGTTAACCTCTAATTATTTGTTACTTTATCGCAAGAACTATATGTGTATATAATATTTATATTTAAGAAAGAAACAAATGTTGGTTGACCAAATAAATAAAAAATAAATATTTTTAAACAGTAACTGCTATGCCAGAGACGCTTTAAAGAGAAGCTTTCCTTACTAAGTAATCAAACCTTTATTTAGTACGTTCTGTATTCTCTCAGTGTTCTTTCTCAACTCCAATTTTTTTCTTATCGCACTCATTACTGAAGTAATTTGAATTCTAGCTGACAAGCCCAACGTAGCGTATAACCGTCTAATCTGTAATCGCCTACCTGCGAGAGACATGACCCTTCTAGGGCCAAACTCCTTTTGAACCGTCGACCGTCGCGACCTCTGACAGTCAAGTAATTTGTTTCAATTAGACGTGTTTTCAAGCGAATTGTGGTGTGTCTAAATTGGAATGTATGTATGCTTATGTTAGAACATAGCAATGAAGTAGTGATAAGAAAGCTATTTAGGTATTGTGCTTTTGCCACTCGAGGTCTGAATGGATAAGGAATGTCTATAATATTTGTTTGCTTTTTTACAATTTCCGTGTTTTGTTCAGCGAGGTTTAACAAAATGTTGAATATCCTGGAGAGAATTGCTTGCATTTTCACCATAGAAAAACCATCTTCACTTATCACCAACCTATGTCCTACTTGCTTCATAGCAGCGATATTACAACTTACAAGCACACACCTAATACCCATACAAACATTTAATTTATACCTACATTCTCTTTCGGGTCTAAATCACCCGCCCAAAAAGGTTCATGTTCATAACATTTTATTAACCACCTACACTTATTTATTCTTAAATAAACTGATAAACGGGCACATAAAATGTTTTATTTTACGTTCCTTATAAAGCCACAAAGATTTCAGGGCAGATACAACGAAATAAACCCAGCACGTGGGATCTAATTGCACGGAGCTTGTATAATTTATGGTCACCCTTTTAGCTCTTTATTTGGTCCAGGAAAAATCGCTAGAGCTATAAAAAATGTGATGAACTCCAGGCTAGCGTGATTAATGCCGTTATAAAAGCGACGGATTCATCTAGAAGTTTATTTCACCTCAGCTATGGCGGAATTAAGGTGGTTAAAAGCACAGTTAAAACGTCTCTTGTATCAGATTTAACACAAACTAGAGTTTACGTCCGACACAATTACTGCATTAATTTTTATTTTATGTCTCTTAACGGTTGTGGTGTTAAATTCTAAATGTCATGGATACATCGAGATAGTATGTACTACGTACTAGAGAGGCGATCGCTACTACACTCTCTTTAACACGAGCTAGAGGCAAGAATCACAAGTCTCTTTAGTCTGTGCCGGACTGTGCCCCCCGCTTGCCGCGTCAACACGTGTTATTGCTCTGTTCAAAATGCCTTCGTGTGTGCTAAGATATTGTTTTAACAGTTCCCATAATACAAACAAAGCCCGAGGAGTGACTTTTCACCAGTAAGTTTCCTTATTATGAGTAAGTAATGCATTTTACTGATATTGTTATCATTTTGCGAAAAATCACCACGCGTTCTGCGTTTCGCGCCATTTTTCATAGACTAACAGCACAGACGTGACACTATCGATGAGTCTGTTAAAAAAATGTAACTGGATTTTTTAACTATGTATATATACAATATATACTAGGAAAGATTACCGTGTTGTAGTACCTAAATATTTATACTTTTACCCGACTACGCAAAGTAAAACGGTAGGTTATATTAAGTAATATTTATTTATTTACCTATTTTTATTTATTAAAAAAATGTTCATCAACAGTTGTTCCAATAGGATTTATAAATTATTATGCACAACAATTACAAATTAACACAACATTCACAGAAACTAATACAGTAAAAGTTCCTTAATCGCGCTTCCTTTAGTCACGTTTTCACTATTCGCGGATTAAAAAAATGCGACCCAATTTCTATATTCGCGACTAAACATTTTTTTTATTCGCGGATTTAATAAGTACATACATAATAATAAAATTATTCCAATAGGTATCTTACCCAATATCCTTGTCAAATGGACTAATAAGAAAGTAAAATAGATCTTATTACAAGTTTGCCTAAAGTACATAATATTATGTTCTTAAATGATATCGCCGAGGCCTTTGACACAAGCCGCCTTTGTCGCAAGCCGCCTCTGCGGCGATTGATGTTTTTGAGAATGTAAATAAACAGAATGGAAGCAACCTTATAACTCAATAAATAAAGTATATTACACGCTTTATATTAGCTTCACCTGTATGTTTGTAACCGACTTCTTTGGGCGCGATTTTGACCCACTTTAAACGGCCAGATTTCGTTCAAACTTTGTAGATTTATTGAGGACCGATGACAATACACTAATTTGATAAAATAAATAATAGTTAAAAAAAAATAAAAAAACACGCTTTTTATAGAAAACCGACCTAAAAGCGTGTTTTTTAGTTTTTTTTAACTATTATTATTATTTTTAAATGTAGTTCCGTTTATAGTAAAAGCCGCTTTGCGTATTTATTGTTTCGTCTTTCACATTCGTTACAAAAATTGTGATCGAGTAAGGGGGCGTCCATAAATTACGTGAGGTGTTTTTTTTAATTTTCTGCCGCTCCCTCCCCCCCTGGTGAGATGTCGTGAGATTTTATTCAACCCCCTCCCCCATCCTCGAATCTCACGTGAGATTTTTCAAAATGTGAGTTTCTTATACGTAAACGCCATCAACATTGAATCATCGTATCCATTTAATTAGGGCTATTATAAACCAATACTCCAAAATTCGATTACATCATGAAGCAAAAACTGATAAAACTATTGATTACTACACAAAACGACAAAAGCTTACTAAATTGATATTATTTAAAGGAAATTAAAATACATAGTTTAATATAAAATCCTCTTTTTATTAATTCCCTAGTATCAGTACCACCAGATAGTACCGAGTAAACAGATTGCACAATGTGTCGCATCTGCACGCATTGCTTAATCTTTGAACTTGAAGCCACGCCTCGCTCGTTCCACACGTACCCCACCACATCGGCCGCGCGCAATGTTTTTGTTTGGAATAACCTCTCTAGTGTACATATATCTCGATGCATGGATATAAGTCTTCAATTTTAAATAGTTAAACCATACTTATTACGCGTTATTTTTTCTAAATTTGTCTGCCTTGTTTTGGTATGTTTCTTTTTCTTCGAACTTGTTGGTCATTGTAAAAGCTATTATACAATATAAAATAGAGTCCAATTTAATTTTCAGTATCTATAAATCAATGTCAAACCATGGCACTAACCAAGAACATTGTTAAACACAAAGATACACCTCCAATAAAGATAGGCTTCCGCAACAAGCTGATACCCTAGCTCTAGGTTTCTATTGAAATTACGGTTTACAATAAAGAAACAATTTCACAATATATCCATGCACAAACTGAGCGAGAGTATAAGTTCGCACACACAACGCAGTCACGTATCCGTTTCAATTTTGCCGACAAAGAGGAATGTCGGCTGAAATTACCTACAATCTACAGATGTTGTACAAAACTAAATAAGCTTTCTCAAACTTGAAGGGTTTGTGAGTTATAGCTCACACAGAAATAGGCAGTTGCTTTCCGGAATCGTTAAAGACTCTCTCCACTACAATGTATCATACTATGACCGTAATAGGAACGTGTCAGGACAGGAAACAACTACTATGCTCACTATAGCGTATCAATTACGTATTAAAGCCTGTAAGCAAGTATGTATGTATGCTTTGTGGGCAGTCTCATATTTTTCAATACAGGGATATATATGCCTGAAAAATTCTGATTACTTATATCTAGTCATACTTTAACACGCTGTAGTGGGTAAAATCCTTAAGAGTTATCCTTGAATATAAATAATTGATTTAAAGTAACAACCAAAATTGGCATAACATCCATTGATAGTTGTGTTATCACCTACTGAGAAATATGAATAAAGATCGTCTTATCAAGATACTAATAATTACTATAAATCGCTAAATAATAAACACAAAGAGACAATATTGTTAATCAATTTCCAAAGAATTAACATTTACACCTGATTAGTATTACTACATGTCCTAGTACATTCATTTAAGAGCATACTTTTAATCTGAAACATTACCTACATTGAAATTAACAAGACAACCTAATTTTATCGTACAAACCAATATGGAGAATGAATCACTGGTTTTATAATAAACCTAGTTCATCAAACTAATGCATAAATTATTGATAATTTAAAACAATCTGATGTAACATTCACAAAGCATACTGAAATGCGTACTATGATATATAAGTATAATAGGTCATTGAATGCGTAGAACTAAAGTCATGCAATTCAAAACATATTCATGGCTAAATTTGTTTGATATACATTTGTCACAAAGATTTATAATTGCTCGCTATGAATGGTTGAGTTATGTTCGTTTTAAGGTTTATGCGAAGTATTATAATAATTATTTGTGCTGAATTGTATGGTAGTGATAGTGTTGTGCTAAAATGTAATGAAAGTATGATAATAGGAAAGCGGTTTCACACTGTTTTTGAAGGTAAACCTTACGCTGCATTCTACGATATTCCGTATGCGGATGTGCCTATCAACGAATTGAGGTTTAAGGTAGGATCGTTCATCGTAATTGTTATAGAAAATATTGTTATGAATCTTCTATATATTATTTTATATATATTATTTATTATCTCGTGTAAAATTAACTCGATGTTTTTAATTACTGTAACAATTCCAACATAGATCTCGTAATTAAAAAAAAAGTAGGCCTACTATGTTAGCGCCACTATTAGTTAAGAAACGTTTTCTAGAATAACCTTACATATAAAATCTTAGATTACATTCATACTCAATAGTTATTACCCTTATATTTTGAAGCTGATCATACAAGTAACTCTAGCTAATTCTCTATAGTTTCAGTAAGTATGTTTTTATTAAACGTAATCAAAATAGATACGCGTCTTATAATGCTTCTTATCCCTATAATAATATGATGGTTTTGTTTCTAATAAGTCCAATTTAATACTTGATAAACATTATATTTTCTTAGAATGTTATTTAATTTATTATCTGTGAACTTGTTTACTTTTTAACAAGATAATATTAACAAATTTAGTTATAAAGAGCGCAAAGCGAACATTTTAATTACTAACAAACAGCAAAATTAAATATATTTTCTATTAGATAAATCCTGAATGCTCCATTCGTATTTGTTATGCCCCGGATGTTTTCCTTCCTCCATCGCTAAGAGTTGAGACAAATCAACAAAAACAATAAACAAAATAAGCCTTTAACGTCCTCTTTCTTGTAGAATGGCTCTTAATTCCAGCCCTCTTCATTAATACTAATAATAAATGTTCTTTTATTAATGTACTAGATTTCCGCCCGCGGCTTCGCCCGCGTTTTCAAAGGAAAACCCGCATAGTTCCCGTTCCCGTGGGATTTCCGGGATAAAACCTATCCTATGTGTTAATCCAAGTTACCCTCTATATGTGTGCTAAATTTCATTGTAATCGGTTCAGTAGTTTTTACGTGAAAGAGTAACAAACATCCATACATCCATACATCCATACATCCATACTTACAAACTTTCGCCTTTATAATAGTATTAATTAATGTATTTATACATATAACATACCTAGTAAATTTTTTTTGACACAATTAATAACATTATTAATAAGTATTAACAATTTCGGGCAATATATGCCGCAAATCGATCGTATCTAATCATGTAAATTAATTATCTATTTGTCTTGATATTTCAGCCACCAATATTACGAAGTAAATGGTTGTGTAACAAAATATATGAGTTCAATCATGAAAAAATCCAAAAGACATTTACAGAAGACTGTTTATATTTATCAGTTTTTATGCCACTTCATACTGAAGCAAAATTACCGTTTCTCGTTTGGTTACACGAAAACTCTCCATGGCATGGCCCCGATTTTTTCATAGATGAGGACGTATTAATAGTAACTGTATCGTTTAGGACATCGATTTTCGGCTTTCTCAACACAGAAGATGAATTCGCCGAAGGAAATATGGGAGCTAAGGACATATTAACCGCTTTAAAATGGCTCCACGACAATATTAGTTTATTTAATGGGGATCGAAAACGAATAACTGTTGCTGGAGCGGGAATAGCTAGTACACCGGTTGCGTCAATGTTAATATCACCTGCTGTTAAAGATTTAATAGCGGGAGCCATCATTTTTGATGGAAGCGCGTTATCACCGTCTGATTATAAAAATGTCAACTTCGAAATAGCAAGTAAATTATTCACGAAACTAAAAGGTCCATTAAAAAAATTTAATAGAAAAGAATTGTATCAATCTCTTAATAACAGTCCGACGGAGAAATTGCTATCGGCATCTCGAGAACTTTTCGATAGCACTGAAGTCAGAGATAATCAAAGATTGATTAATTCTTTCGGATGTTCCCTCGAGATTGCTTCCAGAAATAATTCATTTATGAAATGGACTCCTATAGAAATGTACAGAAAAAAATCTGTAAACAATGTACCCGTTATAATAGGATATACGACGCTGAAGACATTATATAAATTAAAAGGACTGGTCGATAATAGAAATCTATTAATATACTTAAATTATAACTTCCAATATTTACTACCATTTGAAGGGAAAGCCGATGAATATGAATCGGAAAGATATAAGAAGATAAAGCGTCGAATAATAGATTTTTATTTCCTCAACGGCACAATAGGAGAGCGTAGCTTGAGACGGTATGCAAAATATCTATCAGACGTGGATTTATACCCGTTGCTTCGTCAAGCGGTTTTACAAAGCCAAACCTCGCAGTGCCCAGTTTATTTGTGGAGATTCGCTTTGAAAGGCTCCCTTAATATTGGCTGGAGGAATTTCGTACCAAATTTAAATTGGTCGGGAGCAACTTTAGATGACGAAATATGTTACCTATTCAAATGTAAATCTCTAAATCACGTCTATAGCGGCTTGGAGCCGAATGAAAGAGACTTCATTAAGAAAATTGTAAGATTATTGGCAAATTTTATTAAACATGGGTAAGAACGAAAATGATTGGGCTATTTAGAATATTTGCGGACTTTCTGAGTGATAAACTAATTTTCTACGAAATTATTTTGTATTTGTACGAATTAGATTTTTTTTGATTGGTAAAATTTATGTAAATTATCTAAATGAATATGTATATTGGATGTTAATTTTTTTTTGTGGAGATATTTTACTAAATATCTCTACTATAACTAACAAGAAGTGTACGTATATCTAGATATGCTTGTTGCATAATATTATACATATTTTCTTATATCACATTTCACATGGGACTTTATCCCGTTTTCCCGGAATTTCAAGCCGGCAAAGTTAAGCCAGCAACTGTTGGATCTCAGATGTCGGTACTTTCTACAAAGTGTAAAACATAAAGTCCTTTTAATTTTGCTCGATCCAAAATTAAAAGACATGATTCTAGATTACATGTAGGTAAATAAAATACATAACATTTTTTTTTTTTGTTTTTAATGAATTATCTGAACTGATTTTGAACATTTTTCACCAAAAAAAACTACACATTTTTTTGTTTTTTATCTTTAAGTGCGATAAAGTATTTATAAATAAATACAATAATTCATTATATATCCAATTAATACAGATTATATTTCTTGTTTTACTCGAGCAGAGGACATATAGTTTGCTTATAATATCTCTTATTTTCAGGAATCCTACACCGTATTCGAGGGATGATGTTTTGGATAACTTGCAATGGCTACCCTTGGGTGGTAATAGCCAATTAAAAGCATTGAATTGTGGCGGAAAATCAATTAAAATGATGAACATTCCGGAGCAACATCGATTTGATTTTTGGAATCGATTAAAAAACGATTTCTTTTGAAAACATAATGTATTAATGGATAGTAAAATAAAAGATTTTTTCACGATCTGTATATTTCTTATCCTAAGCCTTCTAAACACATATTTTATTAAAAGACACATAAAAAAGACTTGCTTTCATAAATAATCTGCACACCAGTAGCTTCAAAGATGACCTACATCCTAAGTTACAAACTTTATATTACAAGCTTAAATACTTTTACGCTTTATTGATGATGCAAGTTTAATGAAGTCGCCAACCTTTTTAA
>CAJQZM010041211.1:0-10162 GCA_907164665.1 Colias nastes | reverse complement strand
CTCCAAAGAAACAGTAGTGGAAAATTCTTGATCACAATTAATGTATTCATTCACATAGGCTAAAACCAAAAATATATTGTCATCTTTAGACGTTGAAGCACTTTAAAAAAAGTAGTCTTGATTGTACCCCTGATTAATCTAGTCTACATTTTTGCCGGATTACTTTATAGACCAGTTGCAAATATAGTAATATACATAACGTAGTATTTATTCATGCAATGATCTAATTCTCATCTTATCGAATGACCACCTACAACCATCAAAGTTTATAAAACACAGTTCCATACTCAAAACATCATAATATGATTTCACAGTAAAGTTCAAGCACCACAAATGTTAAAGTTTGCAAAAAATAGTTCTTCCTCATACTCATTCCACCATACTATGATTTCACAGAGTCCTATATCCGATCGAGTAAGAACATTTCAATGCATGTGCCCAACGTAGCCCATAACATCGGCTTATTCAAACGGAATTGGATCGAGTTTGCGGTCGGGTCCATAATTCTGTGATGTGTGTTAATATTTAAATCTCTAAGACGTTGGGAATCGGTAACGGTTTTGGTAAACTACTTTTATCAAGTACTACTTAGTTACAAGTACGACGTATAAGTATGAATTATTTTTAAAGCACAAAGTGGCTTTGAGTTGATGGTTTAAAGTCTTTATCTAATTTTTTGAATAAAGTATATAAACAGGTTGTTAAAATATATAGAGTCAATAAAAAATTTGTATGTGAAAGCTTATAGAATAATTATTACATAATAAATAGCTAGTGTGAAGCAGACATTTAGGATTGGATTTACTAGTTCACCATAAAAAAGTAATGCATTTGAAAAATCATTCACATGAAGTTTATAACTCATACACACGATGGAATTTTTATTAAGGCGCATATATTTTAATGTTTTCATAACCTTAACGATAGCTTCATTAATTAGCAAGGTAACGATGCGGCTAATGGAAGTTTTATAGTTGCCTTTAAAAGCCTTTAATGGACAACAAAACTATATTGGAAAGTAATTAGAACAAAGTGCTTGTGCCGTATTTCGTTATGTGTATTATTATAGTGATTGCAGCTCGTCTTCAAGGATATTAAATTGTGGATCTAGTTTCTTAATATATTAAAAACTTTAATTTACTTTTGGCTTATTAACAACTTTATTTAAAAAAAAATGTTTTAAAGTCATACATATTTTATTATTTATTAGACTGTCCTAATTTAGTTTCAATGTGAGAAGAAAACCAAAGTTTCATTGGTTATACCTATAATTAAGGGTTTCATATTAACAAAAATCTAACAGCATTCATTACCTAAAGCTAAAGCATATATTTTTTTATTCTATAGATGCCTATATATAATCTGTATTTCATAATTAAAATTAGATAAACAAAATGTTGGTCACACCTGCAGTCACATCCAATACTTTGTAACAAAACTATATGAGATAAGATATCAATTCTTCGGTTATTAATCGATTAAAAATACTATAGAGTACATGTAATATGTTTCGAATAATTATTTTATTTTTAAATATATTTATTGTTTTTGGGGATGACCCAATAGTGGAAACTAGTCATGGTATAGTGCAAGGTAAAGTTCTGAAGACTTTATATGAAGAAAAAGAATATTATGGCTTTATGGGAATACCATTTGCAGAACCGCCACTTAAGGAACTACGATTTAAGGTATTATTATGCAATAAATAAAATTTATCACCGGGAAAACTATTTTGCCGTGAACAAATATATCTACATGTAAACAAAAAATAAAATATACCTGTGGGTAATTTAAATCTTTAAAACCAAAAGGTTTGTGTTATTGGTAAGAAATTGAACTGGAATTTTTAAAATAAAAAAATAATATATTATATTCATAAATCCAAGTGTATCTGAAAAAATGATATTTAAGTAGTTAGAAATGAATTAAAGGGCTTTGCTTAAAAATATGAAAGTTATCATTTAAGAAATATGTTTTATTTCGCACTATCCAAGATAAGTCACAATTTGGACACAACAGTTAATGGCCATGTGATTGATTCGATTTCAGGCCCCACGAGAAATCGATCCTTGGGAAGGAACATTACTCGTAACAAAAGAAAAGCCGGCCTGTATACAATTCAACAATGACGTCAAAAAAGGTCAACCTCTCGGACAATACGGAGTCGAAGACTGCCTCTATCTTGACATTTTCACTCCAAACATCGATGAAAATAGACGAGCCGTAATAGTGTTCATTTACAATGACCGACTACAAAATTCATACAACAAATCATTGGACTACGCGCCAGATTTTTTCATTGAAGAAGATATTGTCATTGTAACGCCGAGTCATAGACTGAGCACTTTCGGTTTCCTGTCTTTTGACGACGAACATTTACCTGGTAACGCGGGCTTGCTCGATCTGTATTTAAGTCTAAAGTGGATAGCCAAGAATATACAACGTTTTGGTGGGGACCCTGACAGGATCACCTTGATGGGTTCTCAAGGAGGTGCTGCTGCTATTGACTTGCTTCTACATTCGAAAGCAAATGAACTTTTCCATTCTGCCATCCTTCAGAGTGGCACGTCACTCACAACTATGTATTTACAAGACAATGTTCGAGAAAGAGCCTTAAAACTTAGAGAACTTTTGAATATTCCTTATACCAATACTGAAAAAATTCTTAAAGATTTGCAAGATACTCTCCCTACAATTATTTTTAGACATGAACTTCAAGCCATGCCTGATAATTATAATACAGACAAACAGAGAAGTTTACTACCATTTGGGCCCATTGTTGAAAAGAGACCAGATGGTTTTATCACTGAATACCCAGAAAATATAGTTGGTAGTATGAAGAAACCAGTCATGGTCGGTATGAATTCAAGAGAGGGTTTAACGCTATCAATACACTATCTTTCTCAACCAAATTTTTTTGGTAGTATTAACAAACACTTTCCTTTGATAATGCCAAAACGATTGAAATACAAATTAAACCCAATCCTGGATAATTACATCGAAGCCATAGAAGAAGTAAAGAAATTCTACTTTGGCAAAAATAAAATAACGATTAAAAATATACCAGAGTTCATAAATTATATTGGCGATGTTATAACTGCATATAGTATTAACATGATGGTGGAAAACTTTGCCAATAATAGTTCAGTATATTATTACTATTTTGACTATTACAGTAATTTAAATCAAAATAAAAACAATTTATTGAAATTATCCGAAGTGTCTGATGGCACGTGGGGAACAGCGACTGGGGATGAACTATGCTATTTATTTAAGTGTCCAGAGTTACGAGGAACGTATCTAAAATATAAACGAACATTGTCACAAGAATTTCAAATTCAAAGGAAAATGGTTAAAATGTGGGCGAACTTTGCAAAACACAGGTATTATAATACATTTTCTCAAAAGAAATTACAGCCATAATTAACGTTTATCTTACTATGCCTGTACAGTTTATATCTTCTGTAATATTATATAATTATAATATTGTTTTATACTTAACTATATTATTCTATTTTACAGCAATCCAACGCCTGATGAGAACAATCCATTAAATATTAAGTGGCCTACGTACGAAAGTGAATCAAAACAATATCTCCATATAAAAGAAAATATTGAAATTGGAGAGAAACTTTTGGAAGAGCGTTTTAAATTCTGGGATGATTTCATGAAGAAATGGGAAGAGAGAGCTATAAATGAGATGGCAAGAGGGAATATTAAGGATGAATTATAATTTTTGTAATAATTATTATTTTTTGTGTTAAATCGTTAATACTCTTGTATCGGCGTTGTTATGTTTTATGTATAAAATAAATGAATCAATGTTGCTGATTGCAACAATGTTATTATTGTAAAAAAAAGTGTCAAATAAAACTCCAATAAAAAGTGACTAAATATGAATAAGTGATTCTTAGTTAGTTACTAAGCATAATCTACAATTAAAACCGCAAGATTACACAAATCCCACGCATCGATACGCAATTCGATTATAATATAGTGGCTAACGATATCCTTATCTGAAAAGATAGAACGAATTAAACACTTACTACTTATCATTTAATAGATAATGTTATTGGAAAGCCCACGTAAATATCACACTTTATAACACGTCAGTTTAAATATAACAAATATTATGTAGTCAACATAAATTATCACAATCAAAAATCATTTTAAAATGTTCGGTCACTTTATAACGCTAATAATCTTGGTGTGCCTCGTGAATATAATCAAGGGAAATGTGATCGTGGAAACTAAAAGCGGCAAAGTAGCCGGGAAAGAAGTAAAGTCGATCCTGCCCGGTGAGAAATATGTCTCATTTTTGGGCATACCATTTGCAGAACCACCAGTTGGTGCGCTGAGATTCCAGGTAAATTAGATACTATTTATTAAAGATACATAACGTTTTTGAATAGATATTAATATGATACAATAGTTTATGTTTCTAGCCTCCCATACCGCATGCTAGTTGGAGCCATGTGTTAGAAACTAAGAAAGAAAGAAAGCCATGCGCGCAGTTCTTCTTACCATCGCGCCCCACAAAGGATTATGGCTTTTGTGGAGAAGAAGACTGTCTGTACTTGAGCATTCACACGCCAAAACTTCCAATTGATGAAAAGTTAAATCTTCCTGTAATCGTTTTCTTTCAAAATGAAAACTATAAAATGTCATTTAATGGCTCAAAAGATTATGGTCCAGATTTCTTCATGAAGGAAAATGTAATCATAGTAATGTTAAATCATCGACTCGGGGCTTTTGGTTTCTTAGCATTCAACGATACAATATTACCTGGAAACAACGGTATCAGAGACGTGATTTTAGCTTTAAAGTGGTTACAAGAAAACATCGAATATTTTGGAGGAGATCCAAAAAAAGTTACATTAATGGGTAATCTGGGTGGAGCTAATATCGCAGATATTTTACTTCGATCGCCCAAAGCTAAGGGATTATTTAATGCTGTTATTATTCAAAGTAGTACGTCCTGGAGCCCTCTATCATTTGGAAAAGATCCTCATGAAAAAGCAATTTCTTTAACAGAAAACCTGGAAGACAAAGCCACCAATAGTAAGGCCATAATTGAAAGACTGTCTGATGTACCAGCAGAGAAAATTGCTTCATCTGAATTATACTGCATGCATCCGGATGAGGCAAGAGAACACCAAAGAGGTGTACTTCCGTTTGCACCGGTCATTGAACCTGACCATCCCGATGCAATAATCACCAAGTTTCCTGAAGAAAATAACGAAGCCATCGATATCCCTATTATGATCGGTTTCAATTCTCGAGAATCAATAGAAACTTCGGGACGTTTTCTGGAAAAACCACACCTTCTCACCTATGCAGACAAAGATTTTATTTTTCTCTTTCCAACTCGATCTGGGTATCGCTTTCAAATTCACGATAAAATATATTATGATGCATTAGAAGAAATAAAAAAGAAGTACTTTGATGGAGGACATGTGAAAATAGGCAAACCTAGAGAATATTTAACCTATGTAAATGACCTATTTACGTTTTACCCTATAGATTACACAGTACGTTCTTACGTTAACATATCCAATGCTCCAATATATTACTACATGTTCGATTTTAGCGGAGAATTGAATTATAGAAAGAAATTAACGTTAAGTGGATCAGTGACTCTTGATGGTACTTGGGGAGCTACTGTAGGCGATGAATTATGTCATTTATTTGTTTGTAATCAAATCAGAAAGACTTATAAAAAGTTGCTGGCTGATGACGACTCGGAGGAGATAAAAGTATTGCAACGAATGGTCAATTTATATGCCAACTTTGCTAGGAGTGGGTAAGAAACTTTTAAATTTCGTTGAAATGATCTGTGCTTAACTTTCACCTACTTTTAAACTTTTACTTAGCGTTCACAAGGTACAAAAAGAAGATTTAATATTATATAATATTTTTATGTATGTACATACATAATTCTATACTTCATTAATTCTAATTCTATCTTCTATACTTATAATAAATCTGTAGAGAGGCCAATTCTGTACATGAAATATATTTAAAAAAAAACTATGAAGGGGTGATAAGGGATCGCTACTGATGCCAAAAATGCAATCAGTAAAATTTTTGTCTGTCTGTCTGTCTGTCTGTCTGTCTGTCTGTCTGTATATTCGTTATAGAAACAAAAACTACACGACGGATTTTAACGAAATTTGGCACAATTATTCTTCATACTCCTGGGCAGGTTATAGTATACTTTTTATTACGCTACGATCAATATGAGCAGAGCAGTGAAGGGAAATATGGGGAAAACGGGAGAAGTTACTCCATTTGTTAAGCTTCCGTCGCGTGTGCAGCCTTAATGGTTAAAGCTACATAGAAATCATGTACGACACAAAATATGTTCTTAAATTATTATTATTATATAAAAATAAATTCCTAGACAGCATATTATGTCTATCTTTTAAAATTGACTCACAATAACACATGAAACTTCAATAGCTTAGCAATTCGGAGCTTTCTGATTATATTTGTCTACTCTTACGTTTACAACACTCTCACTCATCCCTAATTAAAAAAAGTTAACATTATTACCTATTCAATAAAAAAGAATCATGTAAATCGGTGTAGAAACACCAAAGTTATATACTTATGAAATACGCTATAAGTCATCGCGCGTGAATACAGAATCATGCCATAAGGATTATTTTTGTGTATCAGTTGCCGCGTTCGACGCGCTTCGCGGCGGGAGCTATAAAAAGGCGGTGGGTCCGCACCCGTTTCGCGTTGTCACGGCATCACGTGTGAACGGCTGAACCGATTTCGATAATTCTTTTTTTATTATATTCCTTGAAGTACGAGGATGGTTCTTATGTAGAGAAAACGTAAATATGTACCACGGGCGAAGCCGGGGCGGACCGCTAGTAGATAATATAATTCTGTGCAAATTTTAATTATGCATTGTACATAAAATATGCAGTATCTATTAAATAATTAATGAATATTGGTAGGTACATATTATTCGCAAGATTTTTTTTTTTTCAGAAATCCAACACCAGACGGTGACTTTACATGGAAACCAGTAACGAAAGATAGTAAAGATATTTTAGTAATAAGCGATGAATTGAAGATGATCAGCAACCTCTACGAGGACAGAGTTAATTTTTGGGATAATTTCATTGCAAAATACAAAGCAATGGCTGTAGACGGTATTGTTAAAGATAATGTTAAGGATGAATTATAAATTTAGTTTTTCATATTATATTGGTTTTATTTTGCACCTATTCTCTCTATCGACTTTGAAGCTTATATCAATACCGTTAATAATTATGAATATAGTACAATGATTGTATTTTCATCTTCTTAAATGGAGGTTCAGTAGCCACCTGAAACAATAAAAAGATGATTAATTTTAAGAAAAAATAGAGTAAGTACCTAGTCTTTACTACAAAGAAATACAAAGAAGTAATTTCTCTTGAACATCAAAAATATCGGCCTGCATATTATACGAGGTAAAAATATTTCGATGTCAGAACAAAGGCCAAAAATGAAACAAATGAGAACGAAATATTAATAAAGTAGGTACTTTGATTTCCAGTAGGTAGATTTTGAAAAATCATTCAATCCCCACTATAATAGAATATTATTAAAAACTCATCACATTCTCGCAATGGTTTTTTTTATTTATTCCTGCTATTTCGATGAAATTAGTACCTATTTGATATGAGATTAACTTTTGTTGATTACATCACACATCTAAATAATATGTAGTAATTAATAATATCAAATATTTTTATTTTTTACTTTTCCGTTTTTGAAGTCGGTTGTTTTTAACGTAGTTATTTTTATTAGGTCTTATTAAAGGTAAGATTCCTATAGCTTTTAAATTGGTATCAACAGCCACATGTCATTATCTGTAAAAGATAATAGTAGCTTAGTTAATTCTTATCATGAGCCTATTTCATATGAACGATATGTGTCAGTATTTCAATAAAATGTATCATACACACCTTCTAAAAATTTTTATAGTGTTAATTTTTATAAAATTATGTGAATGCAATGAAACAATTGACGTCAAAATAAAACAAGGTACTTTATCGGGGTTGGTGAAAAGGACATTTTTGAAGGAAAATAATTATTATGCATTCAGAGGTATTCCGTTTGCAGAACCTCCTCTCGGAACGCTTAGATTTAAGGTAAGTTTTTTTATGTATTGTGAATGAAGTAAATTAAAATTTAAATAAATGATTTATTTTGATTTGATACACGTAAAGACAAAGAGTATTTTTTATTTTAATCGAATTGAAAGAAAAACTCAAATCAAATCATATTCTATCAGTCAATGTTCAATTTCCGTCTAAGCGTTCTAACAGACGAACGGCAAGTAGCGAACGGCACAGGCTACTTCAGCCGTCGCCACATGTCGACGTCAGTCGTCGAAGCGTCGACGGCTGCCGTCGACAAGTGGCGACGCTTGCAGTTGTGTGTTGACGGCAAACTGCAAGCGTTTGACGTTTGACGGCATCCGTTTTTGCGTGTCGCCGGCAGCCGTCGACATATTGACTGCTGCCGTCGACGCGCCGTCGATTGCCGTCGACATGTGGCGACGGCTGAAGTAGCTTTTGCCGTTCACAACTTGCCGTTCGTCTGTTAGAACTCTTAAATGTGAATTATCAAATCTTCATCACAAATTGATTGAAAGAACAATGTATTTAGTTTTAATTTATGGTTATTGGTTATATTTTAGCCTCCTGTACCACATAAACATTGGGATGGAACATACGAAGCTCACAAAAACAAGCCTACCTGCTTCCAGTTCAGCTATAGAAGAAGAAACAACGAACCTTATGGCTTCTCCGGGTCCGAAGACTGTCTCTATTTAAGTGTTTATACTCCAAATCTAGAAGGATCCGCTCCAGTAGTGGTGTTTGACTATAATGACAATTTTAAAACTGGCTTTAATGGATCCGACACATATTCACCTGACTTTTTTGTCGAAGAAGGCGTCGTAGTTGTAACTATAAGCCATCGACTCGGTATTATAGGGTACTTTACGACCGAAGACGACGTCATACCTCCCAACGCTGGCTTAAAAGACTTTATTTTAGGTTTGAATTGGATTAAAGATAATATTAAAGCGTTTGGCGGCGATTCAAACCGCGTTACGATCATGGGTAACCGCGGCGGAGCGGCATTGGCCAATATGATGCTTTATTCAGAGGCAGCAAAAAATCTCTTCTCAGCTGTAATAATGCAAAGTGGTAGTGCGACCGATCCTATATATTTCTTCGAGAACTCACGTGAAAAAGCTTTTCAACTCGGCGAAGTATTCAATACAACGACCGATGAAAGTCAAGTCTTACTAGAAAAATTACAAAATGTAGATGTTGAGGCTTTATTGACCGAAGAAGGTAAAGTGAAAGATTATAATGATGTAGACGATTTACAATCGAGTGTAGAAATATTTTCTCCGATTATAGAAAAACCGAGCCCAGATGCTGTTCTTACACGTTCTCCACAAACAGATAATATAATCAATGATGTTCCAATACTAATGGGCTTCAATTCTAGAGAAGGTCTTGACTTAGTATCTCATTTTATTATAGAACCACGATTATTAGATGCAAACGCTGACTTTTTGTTCGTCTTCCCAATTAAAGTGAACTATCGATTTAATGCCAATAGCACTGCCTTTAAAAATGCTATAGAAAAAGTGAAGAACTTTTACATGGAAGATGGAATTCTTCGATATTCGACTATTCTGGATTACGCTGTTTATGTTGGAGACATGTTGCAAAATTACGCTCTGCATGTCACTGCGAGAAAATTGTCAAGCGAACTTGAATCTAATCTGTATTACTATATGTTTGATTATAGAGGATTATTGAATGAAAATAGTGAACAAATCACGAAATATTTAAGGTTCAGTATGCAACATTGGGGTGCCACTATTACTGACGAACTCTGCTACCTACATTTATGTTCGCGAATAAAGAGTACGTATGATGAATTTAAGAATTTACCAAGTGAACAGCCTGAATTCAAAGTTCTAAAGAAGATGGTGAAGATGTGGACGAACTTTGTGAAAACGAGGTAATAGATAACTTTAGTTTTTTCTTTTCATTTTATGTAACTTGGGAGAAAGTACTTTCTTAATTAAAAAAAGTTCCTAGAGAAAGTTTTGTACGAGTAGGGATTATAA
>CAJQZM010041210.1:0-14136 GCA_907164665.1 Colias nastes | reverse complement strand
CTCACAAGTTGAATGGTCTACTAGATTTAGTCTCACCTGAAATTTTAGTAAAAAATAATTTAAAATTTATACTAATATTATAAAGCTGAAGAGTTTGTTTGAACGCGCTAATCTCAGGAACTACTGGGCCGATTAGAAAAATTCTTTCGGTGTTAGATAGCCCATTCGTCGAGGAAAGCTATAGGCTATATTATATCATCACGCTAAGACCAACAGGAGTCACGCGGGTGAAACCGCAGAGCGCAGCTAGTTATTAATAAAATCTATAATTATCACTAAGAAAAAGTGAAGTCTCATGTCCCCAAGTGGGGTAAGGGGCAGATGCATTATACATCTGTTTCACTGATCGATTTTCTTTAGATACAAGTAGGTGATCAGCCTTCTGTGTCCTGCCAGACCGAGACATTTTTTTTCTTCATCTCCACCGGGAATCGAACCCAGGACCCGTCGGTATTACGCTCACGCGTCAACCACTGTACCAAGGAGGCGGTCAATTACACTGTTTGACCTCATCACTAAGAAAAAGGGCAGAAAAAACGGGTGAGACATTTAGAAATTAGAAGCTATAATATAACGAACGGGGAAAAAAGGCCTAAGGACGAGGCGTTAGTAACCACGTTCGCTGTAAGGTATGCCAAATGCCTTAATAATATATTGAATAAATCGTATTTTAAATCCGTTGGTCTTCTAAATGTTATAATACACAAGAAAATATTAAGGGCGAGAAATTTTTAAACAATAAAAAAATATTTTAAATAACGAGGCGGGATTCGAAACCGGGTCTTTCGCCTTGCCAGGACGATGCTTGATCTTTCGGCCACCCATGAACCCGCCAAAGTAAACGAATCCATTTTATTATTTTGCCGCCCCATGATCGACTTTTTCTTTTCTTTAAAAATATTTTTGACGTGACAACGTCTTATAATTCGATAGCGCCGGCTGCACGCACGAAAAAACATGACTCATGCGGCGTTACCTCGCTCTGAGGCGTTCCATGTAAGGCTTGAAGTGCGAGCGAGAGCGCGGAACGAGCGACAAAGAAGCACAATCGAACGTTGTCACGTTCAACTATCGTCAGTAAACCGACTTTACAGACAACCAATTTTTTTTTTAAGTGAAACTTCTTTAGGCGCGTTAAGAGTAAAATTTCAAGGTCGCGTCATGGCAATACCGCCACGTCATGGACTAAGGCGACTATTTTGGTATCTTTGAATCTTGCCAAAGTTTCACTTCTGACACGTATGCTCGGCACACACGCACTGTATTTTTTTGCATTTGACAACACAACCACACATAAAAAAATCGTAAAAATTACCTTTTTCAATATAATAGCGTCCACGTACTTTTTGTCAATCTCCTTCCCCCAGCCCATCGCGAAGCATGTGACGTCATTTCCCGGCAGAGTTTTGCCGAGACACCCTATTCCGATGTTTGGGGTTAAATCGAAGGGTTTTTCTAATGATAATAATGCTATATCGTTGTATAGAGATGCTGAAATAATTAAAAAAATATTATAGTATACAATTTATATTAAAATTTATACATAAATAATATTTATACTAATACTAGCTGTGCTGCGCGGTTTCACCCGCATTGATCCGCTCCTGTTGGCCCTAACGTGATTATATATAACCTATAACCTTCCTCGATAAATAGGTTATCTAACACGATTAGCGCGTTTAAACAAACAAACTCTTCAGCTTTATAATATTATTAGTATAGATTATAAGGCTTTTTTTAGTTTAGCTAAGATATACATACAGACAAACAGTCAAAAATTTCAGTTCAATGCACAGTTTTGACTTTCTTACGCTTTTATTATAACTAGCTGTGCCCCGCGGTTTTACCCGCATTGCTCCGCTCCTGTTAGTCTTAGCGTGAAGATATATAGTCCTTCCTCGATAAATGGGTTACCGCAAGAATTTTTCAAATCAAACCAGTAGTTCCTGAGATTAGCGCGTTCAAACAAACTCTTCAGCTTCATAATATTAATATGTAGATTAAAAAACCTCCAAAGTAAATAAAAAGAGGGTATGTGCCGAGCACACGTGTCAGAAGTGAAACTGACCATAAAATATACCAAAATCGTTGCCTTACTCCATGGCGTGACGGTATTGCCATGACGCGACTTGAAATTTTAGTCTCAACGCGCCTAAAGAAGTTTCACTTCAAAAATTGACTTACCCCTAAAATAGTTTTCGTGAATTGTAATTTCCTTCACGTTTCTTTCTTGGTGTAAGAATTGTTCCTTTGTTGTTTGCGTGTCGTATTCACCCGCGCGACATTTTATCTGTAAACATAATAAAAAAAAATACGTGAGGCACTCGGGGACTGCCGCGGTAAAGCTATTGCATGCTATGCCTTTAAGCCACACCTCCGCCCGTCGGAGTGGGGAGCGTGAGGTTTTTTCGTTACGGAATTTCTGGATTCGGTCCCCGCGCTCAAGGCCCGCGATAGAAGCTATGCAATAGCTTAATAACTACATTAAAAAAAACGACATCAAAAACGGAAAAGTAAAAAATAAAAAAGATTTGATATTATTAATTATTTCATATTATTTAGATGTGCTATTTATTAAATAGGTTTGATGTCGGTGCACGGGCTTAATACTAAGTGCTTAGTGCTTGGCACCGACTTCTAACCTTTTTAGTAAATAGCACTATAGACTTCAAAAACGAAAGAGTAATAAATAAAATAAATTGATATTATTAATTACTTCATATTATTATTTAGATGTATTATTAGAAGAAGTAGAAGTCGGTTAAAAAACAATTAGGACTAACTATATTATTATAAATGCGAAAGTTTGTGAGGATGTATGTGTATGTGTGTGTTTGTTACTCTTTCACGCAAATACTACTGAACCGATTACAAAGAAATTAAGCAGACATATAGAGGAGAACTTGGATTAACACATAGTATAGGTATTATCCCGGAAATACCACGGGAACGGGAACTATGCGAGTTTTTCTTTGTAAACGCGGGCGAAGTTTTCTTTGTAAACGCGGGCGAAGCCGCAGGTAGAAATCTAATTTTATAAAAATAGCGAAGAGAAGAGATATATTGACTGATCGATGGCTTAGTTGGTAGTGGCCCTGCTTTCCAAGCCTGAGTTCGTGGGTTCGATTCCCACCCAGGGCAAATATTTGTGTGATGAACATAGATGTTTGCTGTGTCTGGGTGTTAATCTATCTATATAAGTATTTATTTAAAATTATATATGTATGTTTATCAGCCATCTGGTTTCCATAACACAAGCGAAAGCTTAGTATGGGATAAGATTGTGCCGTGTGTGAAAATTGTCCTGAAAAAAAAAATATCGTACCTCTGAAGGCTCAAACTGGGCTACTTTATGTGCTACAGTCAATACATAAGATGGATGTATAAGAACAGCGCCGCCAACATAATCTCTTGGAGACCATACATCACTTATGTTATTTTGCCTGAAATTTAAAATAATAAATTTAAAAAAAACATCAAAAATCTGAAAAAAAAAGATCGCGTGTTTTTTTTTTCATTTATAAGGCATTTGTATGCTATATGCTTCGCGTCAATGCAAAACCGTCACGTCATGGAGTAAGGCGACGTGTGCTCGACACATGTCAGAAGTGAAACTTCTTTGACAAGATTCAGAGGTACCAAAATCATCGCCTTACTCCATGACGTGACGGTATTGCCAGGACGCGACGCATATAGCATACAAATGCCTTATAAATGAAAAAAAATTAAAGAATAGAAAAAACAATATCGATCACGAGGCGAGATTCGAACCCATAAAAGATCCCTTTTTTGAATTGAAACTTCTTTAGGCGCGTTGAGAGTAAAATTTCAAGGTCGCGTCATGGCAATACCGTCATGTGATGGAGTAAGGCGACGATTTTGGTATCTTTGATTTGCCAAAGAAGTTTCACATCTGACGACACACACTCATATTTATAAGTTGTATTTGTAACTAGCTGTTCTCCGCGGTTTCACCCGCATTGCTCCGCTCATGTTAGTCTTAGCGTGATGATATATAGCCTTCCTCGATAAATGAGCTATCTAACACCGAAAAAATTTTTCAAAACGGACCAGTAGTTCCTGAGAATAACGCGTTCAAACAAACTCTTCAGCTTTATAATATTAGTATAGATATTTGGGACTACATGTATTTTATTTCAAAAACCTAACTCTTTATAGTGCAGTCGGTTAACTTACTTTATTATAGCGACCATAAAAGGGAAATCCCCGTAGTTCGCATATACACTGTTTTCAGCCACTTCCCTTGTTGTTGTTTTAAATGCTCTAATTTTCGGATTATTCCAGCCACACCCTGAAAAATAACATAACTTATAATTATATTAGATACAAAAAAATATTAATAAAATAATGTATAAGTCGTTTAAAAAAATCGCATATAATATATTTCTCGTTTTATTTTTAAAAATTTATTATGGCCATTTTACTCATTAAGTTAAGTACTTTCGATATCAGTTTAAATTTTTTTGATATCTGTAATAGTTACGGAATAATCGCCTGTGCACACTTAACGATTACACCCTGTATATACAAAAAAGTACAATAATGCAACTTAAAAGTTAAAACTGAGGAGAAGCAAATAAAGAATAAACACAAATCGAATTATCCTACTTCCTACTAATCCCTACTAATATTATAAATGCGAAAGTTACTCAATCTGTCTATCTGTCTGTTACGCTTTCCCGCTTAAACCTCTCAACCGATTTTAATGAAATTTGGCACAGACAATCTTTAGACCCTGAGAAAGAACATAGGCTACCTTTTATCAAAACACCACGCGGGCGAAGCCGCGGGCGGAAGCTAGTTATCTATAATAGTTTAGGTAAAGATTATAATTGAGATAATCATACTTACCTGTAGGGTTTAACGACCCATGCTTGGAGGAATTAGTAAAATATGCGTTTGACAAAAGGCTATTGAGCCATTTATTAGTTTCTTCAATGGTTTTGGGATCTGGAAGATCGATGTTTGCCCTATAATATTATAAATGCGATAGTTTGCGAGGATGGATGGATGTTTGTTACTCATTTACGTAAATACTACTGAACCGGTTACAATGAAATTTGGTATGTAGGTAGCTGAAGACTCAGAATAAGACATAGGCTTTTTATCCCGGAAATCCCATAGTAACGGGAACTATGAGGGTTTTTCTTTGAAAAGACACGGGCAGAAAGCTAGTTACCTTTAAAGGGGTTTTACCTGGTAATTCTTGAGATTTTTTATGAACAAACGACGATACAGGCATATCGAAAGCAATCTGTGTATGAGTATCAGCGTCACCTGTAAAATAAAAAATGTGTGCGTGTACTAGTGTACACACGTAAGAAGTGAAACTTCTTTATGACCTTATTTTTCAAAAAATAATTTACTATATGCAACTTTACAGAAATACGTCGAATCACGCGTGGTAGGGATAAGAAAAAGATGGCGCGTATCTGAAAAATGTCACGCGTAACGAAAAAATGTTACACTAAATTTTTTTCCAACCCCGATAAAGAAGTTTCACTTCAAAAACCTTATTATCACTTGTAAGGTAAAATAAACCGTATTGCAATGGACATAGTGACATATTCATCATATCATCAAACTTCTGTGAGTTAACTCATAAATAGTAACACAATGAATAAGCATTTATTATTTAGCACTTAATAACATCCTTCCTACTATATTAATATTATAAATGCGAAAGTTTGTGAGGATGTGTATGTGTGTGTTTGTTACTCTTTCACGCAAATACTACTGACCCGATTACAATGAAATTTAGCACACATATAAAAGGTAACTTGGATTAACACATAGGCTAGGTTTTATCCCGGAAATCCCACGGGAACGGGAGATATGCGGGTTTTTCTTTGCAAACGCGGGCGCAGCCGCGGGCGGAATGCTAGTGGTGATATAAATTTAAGACACGGGCTCCTTAAAAAACAGTTTTTATTATCATGGGAGCCTGGGGTCACTTTAAATTTGTTTATCATTGTGTGCAAATAAAAGATACTTATTAGATATAAGATTTAACTTCTTTTTTACATTTTCATTTTTATTAACGTCTTTATTACATACACATATGCATCTAAATATACAGGGTTACTTGTAAAACACCAGCAACCTCGCAAGACAAGATAGCTAACGTCGTAAGTAACAACATTTGTTCTACGACTATTGGCATAATGCAATAAATTATTACAAAATGATTTTTTAAGCTTTTATTGTACTCTCCTAACATTTGTAAGTCTATGTTATATTCATTATCGAAAGGACGACGGGACGCCCCCTTCCCTCTCTCGTTCGCTTCTTGTTTACGTAATTTTTGGGATGCGCGTTGAGTTTATAATATTCAAACAGAAAATTAAATGAATATTTATTTTTGTATGAAAATAAAATCTAACGAATTATCAAAAGTCGTAGAACAAATGTTGTTACTTATGATGTTACCTATCTTGTCCTGGTGTTTTACAAGTAACCCTGTATATAACTCAAAGGCTGACTGATATAGTGATCTATCAACACACAGCCCAAACCACTGGACGGATCGGGCTGAAATTTGGCATGCAGGTAGATATAAGGACGTAGGAATCCGCTAAGAAAGGATTTTGATAAATTCTTACTTCAAGGGGATAAAATAGGGGATGAAAACTTGTACCCTGAAAATTTATCTTTTCCACGCAGGTGAAGCTGCGGGCAACAGCTAGTGTACTATATGTGGACACAAGCCAAAATAATCATATTCATATTTATCTGTCTGTTGTTACTATAATACATTTTGAGGAATTTATTTTTGACCTGTTTTTAAATTTAAAAAAAAACCGGCCAAGTGCGAGTCGGACTCGCGCACCGAGGGTTCCGTAAAAACCTGCAAGGTTTACAAAGTTCGTTCATTACGACAATCGAGTCACGCGTTCACGAGGAAAAAAGTAATAAGTTTATATTTATTAAAAAATAAATATATATTTTGTAATGTAACTAAAAATTTAAGGTTTTCGGAATTTTTCCTTTATGTGTGCTATAAAACGTTGCTTCATGCCAAATTTCAAGATTCTAGGTCGACTGGAAGTACCCTTTAGGTTTTGATTCCCTTGCGAGTACTTGCGAGTTTCAAAATATGCAGCTTAAATTGCTGTTTCTTTTGATTGCGTTGACATAGAAGTTTGATTTTATTACAGCTTAAAGGTATTATAGACCTGAGTATTTGGTATGAATTTCAATTTAATACCTCTACGCGTTTATGAGGAAATGGGTAGTAAGTTTAAAATTATTAAAAAAATATATATTATGTGATGTAACTAAAAATTTATGGTTTTCGTAATTTTTCCTTTATCTATACTATAAGACGTTGCTTCGTACCAAATTTCAAGATTCTGATTTCACGGGAAGCACCCTGTAGGTTTTGATTCCCTTGCAAGTGTCGAAAATTTGCGGCATAAACGGCTGTATCTTTTGATTGCGTTGGCTTAGAAGTTTGATTTTTTCACAGCTTCAAGGGACAGTAGACCTGAGTAATTGATATAAATTTCAGCTTCATACCTCCACGCGTTCCTGAGAAAAAGGGTCTTGACAGACGGACGGACGGACGGACGGACGGACGGACGGACAGACGGACAACAAAGTGATCCTATAAGGGTTCCGTTTTTTCCTTTTGAGGTACGGAACCCTAAAAAAAACTAAATTATGATGCTGTTCATTGTATGTTTGTATACTCACCGTGTAAACTGTGGAATACCTCAGGCACGGGTGTGGTTGTTGTTTTTGTCCCGTTGTTATATGCACAACATGAGTCCAGGTAATGTGCACACACGGAAAACCTGAATTAATCAATGATATATATATATATATATATGTATGTATGTATATATATTATATATTATGTACTAGCTGCGCTTCGCGGTTTCACCCGCGTGGCTCCGCTCCTGTTGGTCTTAGCGTAATGATATATAGCCTATAACCTTCCTTTATAAATGGGAACCGAAACCACACCACACCGAAAGAATTTTTCAAATCGGACCAGTAGTTCCTTAGATTAGCGCGTTTGAACAAACAAACGTTCAGCTTTATAATATTAGTATGGATTTCAGGACAATCCCATCCCATCCCATGATCCCATACTAAGCTTTCGCTTGTGTTAAGGAAACCAGATGGCTGATAAACATACATATATAATTTGAAATAAATCCTATCCTACTAATATTATTAATGCGAAAGATTGTGAGAATTTATATTATAAGTGTTTGTAACTCTTTCTCGCAAATACTACTGAACCCATTACAATGAAATTAAGCACACATATACATAGAGGGTAACTTGGATTAACACATAGGATAGGTTTTATCCCGGAAATCCCACGGGAACGGGTACTACGCGGGTTTTTCTTTGAAAAAGCGGGCGAAGCCGCGGGCGGAAATCTAGTACATACATAAACTGAGGTAGAAGCGGCATACCCGTAAAAATACGTTCCGTCTGAAGTGAGCTAATGAGCCAGGTAAGAATTAGGTAAACTTAAAAAAAAAGTTTATATGTCAAATATTTCTGAAACTAATAAGATTCGGATAGGTACCTAATTTTTATTTATTCCAAATGAGCTATACTTTCACCCCTTTAAAACAATTACACCGAGCGTGGTCACGGGGAAACTGACCATGCTACACCTAGGAACCCAGGACCAGTCTCCCCATGACCACGCTCGTTGTAAAGTGTTCGAAACGTCGGGAAAATAATATAATGAATAAATCGCGTTTAAAATCCGTTAAAAGTCTTTAATTTCTAAATGTACACACACCGGCACAATTAGCGGAACAGAAACCGATGCGCGAGAACATCGTATGGGATTTGAACGAATGGCAGCAGGTTCTCTTTACTGATGAGTGCAGAGTTCTTTTAAAACAGATCGATAGGAGACAGCGAATATGGAGACGCAAAGGAGAACGCCACATACAGTCTAATTTTGAACACACAGTGGCTTATGATGGCGGTTCGATTATGGTTTGGGGAGGGACGTGTTTGGGAGCTCTCACGGAGTTAGTGATAGTCACAGGAGGGACCATGACAGCAGATCGATACATCAGAGATATTTTAGGAGAACATGTTGTACCATTTGCCCCATTTATTGGTGACGACTTTATTCTAATGCAAGATAATGCTCGTGCTCGTAGTGCACAATCGGTACAGGCATATCTGAGCCACGTAGGTATACCGGTGATGCAGTGGCCAGCAAATTTCCCCGATATGAATCCGATAGAGCATGTCTGGGACTTGGTAAAAAGAGGGTTAAATCCAGAATGCCACCCCCCAACAATCTGAATGAACTTGGAAACGCATTACTCGAGGAGTGGGATCGGTTGCAACAAGAAATCCTCGATAACATAATCTGTAGCATGCCCAGACGAATGGAAACCG
This sequence comes from Colias nastes, assembly GCA_907164665.1. Classification (NCBI taxonomy): domain Eukaryota; kingdom Metazoa; phylum Arthropoda; class Insecta; order Lepidoptera; family Pieridae; genus Colias; species Colias nastes. The sequence goes on along the minus strand of CAJQZM010041210.1, from coordinate 4,731 downwards.
TAATCAGAGCAAGAGGGGGAAACACTAGTTATTAATTTTGCTTTAATTTTCTGGTTAAATCATTTAATGCTTACTTTTTTTATTTTTCGTGATGGTTCATAATCATCTAAAAATTTAACTTATTTCAAACTTCTTTATTTTTCAATAAAAAATAACGAAGACTTTTCAAAGTCGTTGTTAAAAGATGATAATCAATTCGTTATTTTGTGTCTAATTACATTTTCTTCAAATATATGCGTTATTATCTCATAGTCTCACTTTTTTTTCTGTTCCGCTAATTGTGCCGGTGTGTATATAATACTCGCGTAAAATAAAACACTAGAAAATACAATTACACCCATATCAAGTCACCCTGTAATACTGTATACACGCATCAACAAAGTCTAGGGATATTTGGTATTGCATCAAATATCTCAAAATCTATGGAGAATTTTGTGATATCGCAAATGGAATAGTTATAGCTCATTTGAAGGTCTTTAATAAAAAATTAAAACATTTCATGATTTTTAAAAAGTTTCCTTAAAAATGTTAATTTTTCTCACCAAGGTGGAAACTTGGATAATAAGGATCTTCATATCTTGTCAGAAAACTATAAATTTTGACTAAAATTGGCCATGTTTTATCCAAAACACGAGAAAAAGTGTATATGTATTCTAATATGTATTCCACGGTTCTAAGATCACGCGTTAACTGTACCAAGGAGGTCAAAAAATACTTTACCTGAGGTCCAATAAATCGGAGCCATCGTCTATAATTGTGAGAGACTCATCGCACTGAAAGTACGGTACGCATTCTCCTTTTGATCCATCTTGTAGAGTACATGGCATGGATGCATCTGGAAAGTATAGTTAGTAGTTAGGAGTAGTTAAGAGTAAGTTAGTAGGTAGTTAGTAATCAGTAATTTGGAGTACATAGTTAGTAGTTAGAAGTGAAAGAATTTTTCAAACGGACCAGTAGTTCCTGATATTAGCACGTTCAAACAAACTCTTCAGTTTCATATTTTAATCAGGACATAGATTTAATTTTTTTATTATATTATATTAGAGCTGCGCTAGCTCTGCTCCGCTCCTGTTGGTCTTAGCGAGAATATATATAGCCTATAGCCTTCCTCGATAAATGGGCTATCTAACACCGAAAGAATTTTTCAAATCGGACCGAGATTAACGCGTTCAAACAAACAAACAAACTCTTCAGCTTTATAATATTAGTATAGATATAAATAATATTATTTTGGGTTCTGGCAGAATTAACAGCGTCATTAGTCAGCCGACTCATGACATATGCTGAGACTGGACCATTTCACAGCCATAACACATAATAGCAACTTATTTATTTATTTAGGGCTGATTTTTCAATCCTTGGTTAAAACTTATTCATCGAATAACGTATTTAATACCATTTCAAAAATGTATTCTAATTGTCCGTATTTGACAGTTTCCAGGTGACATTTTAATATGTTCGTGTAATACTTTATTGGACGTATAAATTTTAACCAAGGATTGAAAAATCGGCTCTAAGTCTTCATCTGTGTTTCGTGTTTTTATTTGTATTTTGTTCTGTGTTATGTTATTAACTACTAGCTTCCGCCCGCGACTCCGTCCGCGCGGATGTCGGTCTTCACGTGGATGGTTTATTTCTCCATTTTGAGTAACTCTGACAATAACATCTTATAAATATCTATTGGACCCAAATACGGCTAGGCCTATAATAATACGCAACGTGTGTTCGCGGTTCTACAGAACAACGTCTATGGATAAAACTGAAAAATTAAGATTATTTTTTTTCTACGTATTTTTCCAGGATAAAAAGTATCCTATTTTACGCCCAGGATAATAAGGTAGGTATAATTATACCAAGTTTCATCGAAATCGAACCGTTAGTTTTCACGTGATGCCTTCACATACAGACAGACAGACAGACAGACAGACAGACAGACAGACAAAAATTTTTTTAATCACATATTTGGGTTTGGTATCGATCCAGTAACACCCCCTGGTATTTATTTTTTCAATATTTTCAATGTACAGAATTGACCCTTCTACAGATTTATTATATGTATAGATATAGATGATTGTCAGTTGTAATACGTGTTATTTTTGTGAATAAATGTTTGTCTATGTCTATGTCTAAAATTAGTTAAAAAATCTTTAATATCTTCGTTTATTTTACCTGTAACAGGATCTAAGTTAGGACCGCCTCCACTAGAAGCTTGTGGTTTACATAATATAAAAGGCAGGGATACCAGAAACACCAAGCAGAGCCTGAAATTCAAATTATAAGCACCTATTTATATTGATATAATATCCTTATAATATATTACTACATAGTATAAAACAAAGTCGCTTTCTCTGTCCCTATGTATGCTTAAATCTTTAAAACTACAAAACGAATTTAGTTGCGGTTTTTTTTTTTAATTGATAGTGATGGTTTTAGTATATAATTTAATAGGTTTTAGGCAAAGCGGATGAAGCCGCAGGCGGAAAGCTAGTCTACAATACAAAAATGAATCGCAAAATGTAATGGTAAGCAAAACTCGAGAACGGCTGAACCAATTTCGTTAATTGTTTTCTATAATATACTTTGATATACGATGACTCTTATGGAGTGAAAAGGTAAACATGTACCATGGGCGAAGCAGGGGCGGACCGCTAGTATATAATAATTATAAACCGCCTTTTAATAGTCAAAACTGGACAAAATTAAAAAAAAAAGACGAAGGCACTAGCGTTCAAATAAAAAAATAATCATCAAAATCCGTTCACTCAGTTAAAAGTTAAAAGTTCAAATCCTTTATCCGGCACAATAATAAACTATAAATAACAACTTAATACAAAACATGACCACGAGAGATAACAAGGAAAAACTTGATGCGCACAGCGCGATGGGAAACCCGTTTAAAGATTACATTATCACTCACCTTGACATCTTAATGACACGACCTCTCCCTTTGAAGTCCGAGACCAGACTGACCAAGATATCTTATAACTACTAAGAGTATTTTATAACTACTTTGCACTCTGCCTCCTTGATACAGCGGTTGACGCGTGAGCGTAACACCAAGGGGTCCTGGGTTCGATTCCCGGTGGAGACGAAGAAAAAAGTCTCGGTCTGGTAGGACACAGAAGACCGATCACCTACTTGTCCCTAAAGAAAATCGATAAATGAAACAGATGTCAGATATATTACCCCACTAGGGAACATGGGACTTCACTTATTTGCTATCTCCTGTGCATAAAATCTATACTTCACTACATAGTATAAAACAAAGTCGCTTTCTCTATCCCTATGTCCACATTATGTATGCTTAAATCTTTAAAACTACGCAACGGATTTTGAAGCGTGTTTTTAATATATAGAGTGATTAAAGAGGATTTAGACACAGCGGGCGAAGCCGCGGGCGGTAAGCTAGTATTCTATAAAAGTTACTCTGCTATCTTCTGTGCACAAAATCTATACGAATATTATAAAGCTGAAAAGATTGTTTGAACGCGCTAATTTCAGGAACTCCGATTTGAAAAATTATTTCGGTGTTAGACAGCCCATTTATCGAGGAAAGCTATAGGCTATAATATCATCACGCTAAGGCCAACAGGAGCGAAGCAATGCGGGTAAAACCACGGGGCAGAGCTATTTCATAAATCTATCCTAATATTATAAAGCTTAAGTTTGTTTGTTTGAACGCGCTAATCTCAGGAACTACTGGACCGATTTGAAAAATTCTTTCGGTCTTAGATAGTAATAATTAAAAAAAAATTGCAATGCTTCTGCGCTCTCTGATTATTCTTTTTCTTCCATCTCCTAATTTTACAAACTATCTGGATCTGAAATATTACCATTTTTAGTATAGATACAAAATAAACATAATTTTAGGTTATCCATTTTAAAACAGACTAATCTAAGGTCATGTTATTATATCAGCTGTGGCCTGTGCCCCACGGTTTTACCCATTTTGATCGCCTCCTTTGTATAGTGGTTGACGCGTGAGCGAAGCACCGAGAGGCCCTGGGTTCGATTCCCGATACCCCACAAGGGGACGTGGGACTTCACTTTTTTTGTGCCCTGCAGTTTTACCTATTGCCTATTCGTCTTAGCGTGATGAAATATATTATATAGCCTATTATAGCCTTCCCTGATAAAGAGACTATCTTACAGTGAAATAATTATTTTTTTTCAGGATAATTTTCACACACGACACGATCTGAAACCAGATGGCTGATAAACATACATATATAAATTTAAATAAATACTTATGTAGATAATTAACCCCCAGACACAGAGCAAACATCTATGTTCATCACACAAATATTTGCCCCGGGTGGGAATCAACCCACAACCAGTGGCAGAAGGCACCCTGCCAACCAAGCCAACCGGCCAGTCAGTCAAATAATTTTTCAAATTGAAACTGTGGTTCCTGTGATTAGCGTATTTATACAAAGACAACAGCTTAATAATATTAGAATAGATATTTATGTTTTTGCAGTTAAAAAGAAACACATAACACATAATCTAAAACTTAACAAAATCATATAGTAAAACCTTCCTCTCAAACTAATCTATTGAAAAACAGCATCAAAATCCGTTGCATAGTTTAAAAGATCTAAGCATACACAGATAGACAGCAGGAAGCAAGTTTTATATGTAGTTTTTTGTTTTTGTTTTAATAGATTCAATAATATTATGTCTGAGTTAACACAATAGTGAAATATAATTTATGTGTTAAGAAAACTGAAA
>CAJQZM010041209.1:0-11900 GCA_907164665.1 Colias nastes | reverse complement strand
ATCAAATTATGAAAACTCTTATCTTTGACGAATAAAAACTCAATCAAATTGATTACACATTTTGAACAACATTTTATGCTAATTTCCCGTGATAGGAAAACTTCAATTATATTTCTTTTAATCTTTAAGTTATATTTAAATAGCTTTTCGATTCAAATTGTATAAACAAATTGCCTTTGTCATTGAAAAATAATTGAAAATAGGTACATGCAAATTTAAAAGTATAAATTGTTAAATGAAAAACGAAACATGACACATCTTATTTTATTGTGTGTATTCGTATTTTTGTTACTATATTATAACGATGTATGTTTCATCGTATTACGTTTATGTATTGATTATTTTATTTTTCGGTCAGAATTTTCTAAGTTTTATTGTTCTTTTTAAACCCATAATAATATCTACTAATTCCGTATAACTCACTAAGTATCATCTCAGCGTTATTATTGATATTAATATTTAGACAATTAGACATGTAATATTACAAGTATTTGTCAAACAACAATAATATAATTTACTAAAACCAAATGCCATATATTATTGCCAAATGTTTCCTAATCTAAATGAATTTAATTTCTGCTTACGTTAAATACCTAACATTACTGTAATTTGTTTAAAAATTATCGGCTAGTTGGTCTAATGATTTGCAGGATAACGTTACTAATTTATTCAAGCCCGCCCAATAATATTTACAAGCCAAAGAACTACACTTTTTTATTTAATACCTATAAAATATAACTGCTCTGTTTTTTTTTACAAGGGAAACACAACCTCTTTCTCTGTTCAAACCTTTCCTTAATATTTCATGATCAAAATTAGAAACTAAGCAACAGTAAAAACAAGCTGAATAGACCCTGTAATGCAAGTAAAACAGCTAGGATATATCGATACAATTCCTTTATTAAAAAAGGTCCTTGTTTTGACAGTTGTTCTGTTGTATTGCTGTAATAAATTACTCTTTATTAGTTTTTCATTAATCTATAATATAGAGTGTAGAGCACTATAGGTAATTAACCTACTCCTTTTTTAATCTATAAATGCTGAACATAACATCATGAAGATTTTTAACTAACAGAGAGCTTTTTCTTAACCTGTCCGAAGCCGGGGCATGAGCCTTGTATCTATTGTATGTAAATAACAGCTTAATAAAGTTTTATTATAAAAAAAATCGCAGGTCCACCTTCATTATTCGCAACGAACAAACTAGAGACCCAAACAACTTTTTCATTGTTAATTAAAAGCACACTTCACAAATTCCACTTTATTTCATAATTATATTTTACTAGCTTTACGCCCGCAGCTTCGACCTCGTTTTCAAAGAAAAACCCACATAGTCTCGTTCCCGTGCGATTTCCGGGATAAAACCTACCCTATGTGTTAATCCAAGTTACCCTCTATATGTGTGCTAAATTTCATTGTAATCGGTTCACTATTTCATCGTGAAAGAGTAACAAACACACACACCTACTTTCGCATTTATAATATTAGTAGGATAGGACAATACATTCTGACGATGATTTCTTCATTGAAATAACTACCAGTTATAGGTACCTAGTGTAAATATTTTGTGATGCGTAACGTGTGTTCAAATTTATTAATTAAAGAAATAATAAATAATATGTACAAACTTTGTCTAGTCAATCTGAGGTCACACAAATTAACTCTTCTGTACTCTATCTTAACATAGCTGTATAGTGTACACGTATAAAATTCAAAGATATAAAATAATAATAGACAATGTAGTATAGAACCAGATTCTTATTTGAAATTTTACTCTTTAATGAATATTTGCATAATTACCCTGCGAATCAAAGTCTATTGCGGGGTCCGCTGGTATTAATGTGTAAAAAATTGACAAACATTTATTTAATAAATTACTTCAATAAAAGTAAGACTAATAGTCTCCAATGCTGTAATTACCAAACATTAATTTAATAATTACAAAAGAATTCAAAGGCGAAAATGTTTCGTTCCCAATTTTAATCATGCTTAATATATACAGAGTTTACCAAAAATGTGTTCATAAATGTGAAATAATTTACCTTCATTAAAATTTCCAATGCAGTGGAATAAATCAATGCTGACTTAAATTACAGATGTTATTGAATCATTTGCGTATTTATCTTCATGCACATATTGGATTAATTAAAATCAGGAAAAAAAGGTCTCAAAGGTTTTGTATTTCTAAAGGTTCGTCAGCGTCATCGTCAACGGATCAAGAACCAATTTGCGGGCCTGACGAGGTTCCAGATGACTGTATCAATGGAGGATGTGGAAGGAAAAATTGCTCTCAGTTAGGTTTACCAGCATTATGCATCGATTTAATCGCAGGCTATTGTAAAAAAGGCTGCCGCTGCAAGGAGAATTATCTGCGAGACGAAAATGGGATTTGTGTCCCCGTAGCACAGTGTCCAACACGTAAATATCAGCAAATTTTATCAATCATCATAATATCTAAACTTAATGACTCAATTTTACTGCATTGTCATTACATAAATTTAACTTTATTGAGTAGGAATGTATAACTTTAATATAATATTGTTTTTATATTGTATAAATCTCATTAACACGTATCTTCATCTTTAAGCGGACTGCGGAGAGAACAAGGTGTTCGATCTCTGCCCGGCTTATTGCCTTCCAGATTGCGACGTTGACGAAAGTTTAATTCTATGTAAAGCACCCCCACAATTGGGGGACAGTGATTGCAATCCAAGCTGCAGGTGTGCTGATAATCTGTATAGAACCAGAGACGGGTCCTGTGTACCCAAAAACGAGTGCCGTAAGTTGACTTTGTCGTCCCCTGTTAAACAGCTTCTTCGTAGGTAAAAAAGAAATTGAACCATCCCATTCATAGGAAGCCAGTTTTTTGTAAACCAAAATGCTAAATAGGATACTTAAATTACGAAATAGGATACTTCAATATGCAAGTCCTTCGTGTATATCTTATACACGAAGGACATCACAAGTCACTAACTAGGGAATACAAATATCTGGAAATACTGAAATTCCATGTTTTGGACAAGATACGCGTGTGAACCCAAATCAGAAAGTTGTAAACCTGCATTCAAGATTATAACATTCGTACAAAGGACCACTATCGGAATCGGACAACAGACAATTAATTACAAATAATATATTTCGGTTATTGCTTTTTTCCAAATTACCCCAAAGATAATATGTGTAATATTAAAGTTTTTTTTAAAAGTAATTTATAAATATCAGAAATAATGAAGTGATGTTCTCAAAATTATTCAAATTTTAATTGTAACTGTTGTAATATTATTATGTTTTCTAGTATAATTTATGTATCTCAGATAAGTACCTATATTTATACATGTTTAGTTTGTGACTAGATGGGGACGTAATATGTCCCCAACTAGTCTAGTCTAGTGTTTCAAAACTTCTTATGTTTTAATATATTTTTTATAGAATTGTTAAAATCAATATTCAAAATTTATTTCAAAGCTCGTGTTATCCGTTGAAATATTTGGCATTCCTCTGTAACAAATGAATTCATTATTTTATTCAAGAAACCTGTTCTTTTCTATGATATTTAAACAGTGTTTTTCTTTACAGCAAGATGCGGGACAACGCGGAATTGGTAGACGACGTACTTTCAATATGCAGACCGCAATCCTGTGCCGAAGTAGGTACAGTCTTGAACTGTGAACAATACGGTGACGTCCAAGAGCCTGGATGTGTATGCCTTGATGGCTTTGTGGCGGATGACCAAGGAAATTGCATATCTATTGAAAATTGCAGTTAGTTCCTTTTATTTTTAAACATGTTTTAAAAATAAGATATAAAAATTTGAAAAAAATACCGTCATTTTATTTAATACGATCGACTTATCATCATCATTTATATAAAATCGACTCAAACTCAAACATTTATTTATTCAATTAGACTTCTTCTAGAAGCACTTTTGAATCTTCATAACATAGTTTAACCATTTACCACCGATTCGGAAAGCAGTTTCTACGGAGAAGAACCGGCAAGAAACTCAATGGTTGCTCTTTTAAAATCATGTCAACTAATACCACTATTAATGTATGTGTAATAAAATTGATTCAGAAACACCCTGTTTATCACATCAGGCTATTTCAAAGCCATTTCCAACGAACGCTACCAAGTACAGAACAGAAATACCATTGAGCCGATGTTGAATGTCCAATAATATTTTATGCGCAGCCTCATGCGGTGGAGACGCAAACGCCACTGCTGGTTGCGGCACGTTTTGTATAACGTGTTCAAATTACAAACAACAACAAGTCGCCTGTCCCCTCTTTTGTCAGCTCAATGGATGTGATTGTCGGCCAAGTTATGTTTACAACAGCGACATCAAGAGATGCGTGCTGCCAGAAGACTGCCGTAAGTTCTTTTAACAAAGATTATAATGGGTGTAAAAAAATATCGATGATAATATAAATACAAAGTATTTTCAATAATAAAATAAAATAATTGCATAGACAAGAGGTGTAATCGGAGCGTGAAATTAACCTGCTAAATAATATAGATAACTCTACCTTTTCTTGACATTTAAAACTGAATACAATTATTGCTTCATTATTACCTAATTATTAAAGACTTCAATATTTAAATTATCTGTATGCATTTACATGCATAATAAAAATAAATATCATATTTATTTTTATTGTTTATATCATTGAATCATCATCATAACATAAAAAATAAGATTGACAATTAATAATAAATCGAATTACATCTGAACATCACAATTTAATAATTATATCAATAGTGTAACTCTAGGTACTTAATAATTATTTCAACATATAAAATCTGTTACCGTTATTCTTGTATGAAACATGACAATTTTAAGGGTATAATAAATTATTACATTTTAATCAACTTTATTCAGATACTTTGTGAATTCAGAATGGAAAATGAACACTGATGTAATTACGTAATGTTTCCCGATCCTCCATTGATATAAATTAACGTCGAAATATAAATATTATGTTCACATGAATATTGTATTTTTTACATCAACTGAATGTGAGATTCCATTTTTGGAGTAGCTGTTTGTAAAGCTAAGAAGATAGCATGAAATAATCGAATATTATTGTACTGTCACTTACTATGTACCTAACCCTAAATTATAATAACTCTATAATACATTATCTTTATTCTGCGCATAACGATGAATATCGTGTTCTTCTAAAACTACATAACTTATACAGGGTGTCCCGTAAGTAGTGGACCAACAGGTTATGGGGGGGGAAAGAGACCAGAAGTTTAAACAAAGCTGGTGTAAAAAAATTGTATGGTCTAGGACAATAAATTTTAGTATTTTTGTTAGATAATAAGTCTGTCTACTCCCCATAATCCGTTGGTCCACTACTTACGGGACACCCTGTATAACGTTGCAACTTCATAATGTATTTTGTTAATAAACCCTATATTAAAGTTTTAATTTGTTTTCAGCTTCCAGTGAATAAGGCAGGAAAACTGCAAAATATGCTCGATCTGGAGCATCATTATTAATCTCCCCTTGCCATAGCCAACTCGATAATTATTGTGTAATACTCCTTAAAAATTATCATATTAAAAAAAACTATTACTTAATAACATTGTTTCATCTTAGAATACTGCTATAAGTATATCGATACATTGTTTAAATACATTTGTTTTTTAAGCTTGACTTGATATTTATCATAAAAATACTCCAACGTGTATGTATTTTTTTATATTACTTATGCATAAAATAAATAATTCTGCTCTATGAAGTTTTATTTTTTATACCTATTCTAAACTAGCTTTCCACCCGCGGCTTCGCCCGCTTTGTCTAAAACCTAATAAATTATATTCTAAAAACTTCCTCTTGAATCACTCTATCTATTAAAAAAACTGAATCTCAATCCGTTGCATAGTTTTAAAGATGAAGCATGCAGCAAGTCTGTTTTGCTTTCATGGCTATCCCACTGCAATGAGGCTACTTTTTTAAATCAACATCTGAAATAAGGGACTAAAAGATTATCCACGGGGCACAGCAAATAATAAAATATACTTAGGCATGTTTCGTACTTGAGCAATTACCAAAAACATGATTTCATAATAAACATACCTAATCCAAAATTTCGCTTATGATATAAATAATTGAATTAATTAACTGATAATAGCATAATGGAACTTCATAATATAAAACAATGAAAATTTAATAGCAGATACGCTTTGATCACTCTCAGAGAATTTAAAGGCTTTCAGTGTTAATACCATAACGCTTTAATCTACTTTCACAAGCCCAACTTGAGTCTTAATTGCGTTGAATATAATCATATACTTACATACATACATATTATGTATATAATAAGTGTACTTGTAATATTAGACCAGAATCTGGTACCTATAACTTTATAATAAGCAGTGTTGGTTTTGATATTTAAGAAATGGAAAAGTCAGAGGCTTTTTTGTTATTATAATTATCCACATTCCCAAAGATTTTAGACAATTGAAAATTTTAATTATCGCAGATCCACAGAGCTTTGTATGGGAGCTTATTAGCTTATTATTTATGATGTATCGTATTTAATGCCTTATATAAAACATAACACTAACATAACATTTTTAAATGTATTTAATGTTAACGGATGAAAATAATGACAATAAAATAATTGTCTAAGATAAAAGGCGACTATATAAATGTAGTAAAATTTCCCTACATCACGATTTCGCTCTTAAATAATACATTTTTATACTTGAAATAAACCATTTTAATCGCAGTCGTGTTGTAGGTGTTGTCCAGTAAACAAAATTTAAACCATCATAATTATCAGAATTTCTATTTTTAGAAAATGATAACACATTTTGTAGAATGTTTGATATTTCTTACAATAATTGCATTATTATTTTCAAATTGCGCGAGTGCTTCAGGTAATTAATATGCTTATATTGTTATCACAACTAGTTTTATGAACTGATTGTTCCTATTTATTTTCTGTTAAAAGACAGAAATTTCGTCAAATATAAACAATGAAAAATATCTTCATATACATCACAGAAACTAATACTAGCTTTACGTATGATCTCGTATTTTTTTTAGGTTTTACTTATATATAATATTATTATGTTTATATCTCATGAACATAGCGAGCAACAGTGGTTCAGTAACTGTAATGATAATGTTAAATTCAACAATCTTAAGTATTACATACATTGTATTATGGTTACAAACATTGAATGGTTTCAGAACAAGCTTATGCGAAGGCATACGCAAGTGCGTATGCTTCTTCGAATTCTGGTAAGTTCTAGAACAAATTACTTGCATTTTATTAAGAACATTTTTTTTCTATATAACTACAATATATTACGACTATTCAAAACCATAACCTATAGTGTAAACTTTAACAGCCGTACAAATAAACGAGTTATAACATTTTATGAAAAGAATAAACGAAGAATAAGGAAAAATCATACAAATAAACACGTAATAAATGAAACCTAGTATAACTTCGTAATAAGTATTCATACTAATGCTATTTCGTCCTTATTCCGGCTACCACCCTAGTATAAGTCTGACATAATCGAGTTATAACCTATCTTTTAGTACATTGTGCTATGTTTTACAAGTTTTAGAAGCAATTTTCAATCTAAATTTGAGATAATAGCAATGAGAGTAATACGAGAAGTAAAAAAAGTTGAGCAAATTAATAATTTCATTAAGTATTGAAATGGAAAATTTTGTATGAAATGTCAAAACATACGAAATTATGAAAAACCCTCTTGATATTTATAATGATTTATTTATTTACGGCATGCGCCAAACCATACATACATAAAACTTATTTCTAAACTTATCACGATAATATAAACTTTCGTTGAAAATATAAATCTTCTAGGCCTGGAGTTGTATGTTTTGTAATATATATAATTGTCTAACTCTCTATCTCAAGGTGGGTTTATCTTCTGTTCTCCAGATATTGGATAGCGTTCTCTTTCATTTGCTTGCATATTTAATGATATACCTATATTTAAATTATTTACAATAAATATTTAAAAAATAAATTAACAGAACATCGTATGATGAAACTTCACAACAAATTCGCCGAAGTCAAACGATCGTCAAAATGACAGCACCAAGGCTTAACCGTAGACAATTTCAATGTTTTTCATAATTTTGTGAATGAATTGCTACGTTGCCGCTTCGCGCCTATTGCATAGCGTGAGCATAGTTACATCGACGTTATTCCAAATTTATTTGTAAGAAATTATAGACTACAAGCCCGCATAGGAAAAAAAATATGGGTCAATTGAACCACCAGGGGACATATCTAGAACGATAGAAGAGCATAAAATAATAAGATTCATCACTATGCCGTCACTTGTAAGCTGTCCAACTGAGTGCAGATGAGAATTGAAAAGTACAGGTAGACTCGGTAAATTTTGGTCATATATTTTTGTACGGCATTCTTAACCATCGATAGATCCATTAAAAATAATAAGAAACCGCTCAGTGCCATACAAAAATGGTGGTCCACAAAGTCGGAATTTTTATTTAATTTCCGAGAGTTACCGGGGGTAAATTTGGTCATTTGACCATGTACGGCATCTGTGTCATACTATGCCTATACTGCTTTTAATCCATTATTCCGCAACGCCGTACAAAAATCATGGGGACAAGGGGAAAAAATCGAGAGTTGCAATCCCCTCTCTTTCCCCACTCCAGGGGGTCATTTGACTAAGTACGGCTTCGGTTCCAAAACATTATCTAGCACTCAAAAGTACTATTAAAAGCAATGCCGTCAAAAAATAATTGTTCTTTTAAATGTATACCAATAATCATCTTAATTTCATCGAATTCTTGATATAAAGAGCTGTAAGGTCATTTGACCCTGTACGGGAACTTTTTTTTTAACATGATATTGTAAAATTCAATTGTTGTATAGTATTGCCGTTCAAAAGAAACCGTTCTAAAAAAAGTTATAGAGAAATGCAAAAACAGAAATTTTGTAAAAGTTTAAACATCGTAGATTAATGAAATATAATAGTTTTCTACACTTTATTCGTTGTTTTAAATAGTATTAACATAGATAAATTAGGAAAAAACGATGCCGTACATTTTTGTGCAGACCACATCTTTTAGGCTGATGAAAGCGACGAAAGCTAAAATTTTAAGGGTGCTTTATGGCCATTTGATACAGTACGGCATTAACATATTTTTACCCAACTACGGCAAAGCAAAAGGAGGGTTATGATTTTGACAGGTCATGTATGTATGTTCATCTATTCCCTCGTAACTTCTAAACTACTTATCAGAATTCGACAAATGACATATCATTAGAAGCGTCTGAATTGTTCACTGGATAACCAGCGACCAGCTAGCTAAAGGCTATAGGGGTTTCACAAAATCTAATGTGGCGCCCTCTAGCGGACAAAACATACAGAGTAAAAAAATAAATTTAAGATAAATATGCCGTGTTTGGTATCATTTGAAAGCGCTTTACTTGTACATTTTGAATATGTATATATTACTAGCATTTGCTTGTGACTTTACCTGTATTCATGGGCTGATTGCATATAATTCACATCTTTTCGTTCATAGCTTCTTTATTAGTTCATCAATTTAACGGAGTCCATTCCACCTGACTCCGACTTTCCAAGGTGATAATTAACCACCTCGAGCTTCTTAATATTAATGTATATTTATATTTTATTATCAAAATATAAAGCAAACATTTCGTTATATGGATTTTTTTCTTTTTCAGATTTTTTCCCTTTGAACCAACGAAAATGTACGGCACATGAAAAATTATTATCTATGCATAAAATACTTTAAAAATAAATTTATTTCGTGTTGTGTCAAATGACCCCCTGGAGTGGTGAAAGAGAGGTGATTTTATAAAAATACTAACGTTTCATTTGTTGCGGTGTTGCCAAATGAAGATCAAGATGTATTAACAATTGCAGAGACATTTAGAAGTCCATGTTTTAGTTTAAAAGAAGATATAATAAATAAACTTAAAACTGCAGAAATAAATGTATCCCTTCCAGTAATGGATATCGAAACTTCAACCGATCTAGAGGATATTTTAGCAATGGTAAATATTAATTATACCACAGATAATTATTATTATTTATTATTAAATTTCTTATATCTATCTATGTATAATTACAGTTTCCTGTATATGCATGTATTTATGCACTATCTACCTTTTTACTGATTTATTTTTCCTATATCCCAAGGTTGCCTGGAATAAATCGCTTTTAAGCGATAAGGCCGCCAAATTGTACATTTATTTTAAGTTACTTATCGTTTCTGTAAATGTTGTTTTTGTGTGCATTGTAAAATAAAGTGTTTTCTATTCTATTCTATTCTATATCTATATACTAATCAAGTTTTTATTTCAGCCATTTCGTTGATTAACTTATTGATAACCGGTAGACTAATAATTATTATGTTATGAATCATTATTTAATTGAATTACGATGCTGTGATATTTTTTAGGTAATAGACATACATATATATCAAAAATATGTTATCTACTTTTAAAATTTTCAAATAGGCACATTACAATGCTATCGCAACTAATTTATTTACAATAAACTGAAAAAATAAGTTTATTGAAAATATAATTATAATAAAAACTAATTTGCATTAGATTACGAAAAAGCCTAGAATAATACAGACTATTTATTTAGCGGTATTAAAATAAAATACATACCTATTTTTGGAGGCATATTTTTACAAATTGGAACAATTTCTCAATAAAATTGTTATTTACAGAATGGTGTGACAGAAATATTCGATCCCGATACATCAGACTTAACTGGAATTATGAAACAAGACCAAAAAATTTATGTTTCGTCAGCTTTACAAAAAGCAAAAATTATTGTCAACGAATCAGGATCAGAAGCAGCTGCAGGAAATGGTATGATTTGTGTCATAATTTTATTTTATTTACTGCCCATTAAATATACGATAATACTTACGGGAAAAGTTATTCACTTTAAAATAATACCTAAGATATGCCCTCATATAATTTAAAATTTAAAATTATTTTCGGGTCTCTTTCAGCTGTCATAATTGGAGTAACTTCAGTTCATTATGAAGAAGAGCCTGAAGAATTTAATGCAAACACTCCTTTCATTTACTTCATTCTCTTTCAATATACACCAATATTCGCTGGATTCTATTCAGGCCCGTAATAAATACAAGTCATAAATAAATAAAATCAAATCAAACAAGTACGTAGGAAGTTTCATTCTAACGATTAACTACAACAATAGTAATTGCACATAGATATTAGATAGTTAATGTTATTTAGTAAAAAACCTTTAACTTACTATCAATAATTGTAAATTCAGTTCTGGCAATTCTGCCTTAAAAATAGGTTCACAATCTTGAATTTCTTTAAGAATCAATAGTCTTTAAGAATTTCGCTTCTATTCTATTTCCCTACTCTTCTAGTCTTATATTTATATTTCATTCGTTCTTTTATGTATTAAAAAAATATACATTCATACCAATGAACTATGTATTTCCTAACTCACAATTCTATTACCATTTTGTAATGGCTCTAAATCGACCGTCTGGCTGTATCTCTGTAGACCAGACATGGCCAGTCTGCGGCTGGTATCCCATAATGCATAAATCATCCTTAAAGAACCTATGTATATTGGATTTGGCACTATAATCCCATATCAAGGGACTCTATAGTTCCAACATTAAAATATGAACTATAATAATGCAAATATTTTTTTCAGCTGCTGTGATTGAAATACGGTCAATAGTTGTAAACAAACCTAAAATCTTCAACGCAAATCGCCCTTTTCTCCATTTTGTTTTGTTTAGAGACACAATCATTTTTGCTGGATTATTCTCGGGACCTCAATAAAATGTATTTTGAAGAGCGAACTTTGATTTTCTTTTTCTAAGTGTAACG